>CAVNYN010274218.1:0-19741 GCA_963692815.1 Nyctanthes arbor-tristis
GAAAATTTTCTGTCATATCCAACTCGACAAGGTTTTCCAGGTTACCCAACTCTTGTGGAATTGTACCTGTCAAGTTGTCAAAATGACGGGAGACAGAACCATTTTCAACTATTTTGATTAACATAAAAACATGAGCAATCTTTTCCTTAGAAAAAAAAAAGGAACGTGAGCAAAATAAATAAGATTTAAGCATGCTAATATACCAGTCAAATCATTGGAACCAAGATATAAAATTTGAAGGGTTTTCATTTCACCAATTTTTCTTGGAATGAATCCACTAAATCTGTTGAATGACATATCAAGGACCTGAAGTTGAGAACAGTTTGATAAACTTGAAGGAATTTCACCGTCAAATCTATTTGAAGATAGATAAAGCCCTTTGAGTCCTGGAAGTCCATGAAAGATGTCAAGAGGGACATCACCGGTTAAGTTATTCCGTG
Source organism: Nyctanthes arbor-tristis (assembly GCA_963692815.1). NCBI lineage: Eukaryota > Viridiplantae > Streptophyta > Magnoliopsida > Lamiales > Oleaceae > Nyctanthes > Nyctanthes arbor-tristis. Next base: position 441 of record CAVNYN010274218.1, read on the forward strand.
TGAAAGCAAGATAATCCAGAGTCGATATGTTGAAAATCGGCAATGGTATTGCTTCGGTGAGTCTGTTATATTGTAAGCTCAGTGCTTTCATGTTATACAGACTTCCAATTTCTTCTGGGATCTCTCCCTGTAGAGGATTGTAGGAGAGATCCATAGTCACAAGATTGGATAAATTAGAGAGAGAAGGTGGAATGACACCAGTAAAATTGTTGTAGGTGAGAATCAAAAATTGTAGCTTAGACAAGAAACCAAACCATGAAGGGATTTGTCCACTCTCCACACTATCCATATGACGCATTGCCTCTTTGCTGCTAGGGGCTCACATCCTCCCTCCTCAATTGGTGCAAGTGAGGAGATGGCGCACAATTAAACCCCATTAATTCTGTCTCCATAAAAGCACTCAATGCATGTATATATTTTGTTCAACTTATTGCAATATACTAAACACTAGGATGCATAGTATACGTTGTATTTGGAAAAGCACCAAAAATTTTTCTAAATGCCCGCACAGACTGAATATGATCAAACGCTAGACATTTGGTACGATTACGGCCCTAGAAAGATTGTGAGATATAATACTAATTGTTGATGTGATTTGTGGGATGCTGATGTACAAACTCACATTAACTACTGGTATTATGCACATCAATTTCTGGTGTCATTACGTCACTAGGCATACGGTGCTTGAAACCTACTAACATGTAGGCAATAGAAAATCTCTATGAATGTAAGTGAATCCATGAAATTTTAAACTTCCCCAATAAAAAATCTCTTGGGTTTTGTTTTTTGTTCTCTAATTCATCTCCGAAGAAATGCTTGCCACTGTTTGTACACATTAGACACATGGCATCAATGTGTTAATTCTTATATTTTGATAATGATACAAGCATTCACAATTTACTGTCATATGTCTTATCTGTATAAAATAGTGAGACAAAATTCAATAACAGTACCTTATAAGATTTTCTCTAATTTCTATACATATATACATTCGCAAGCGTAGAGGTACAAAAGGTGGAAGTGAATGTTTGTGACAGGTGATTTTGTGAACAACGATTAAGATGATAATGTAACAGTTGAATTTTACCAGCCCAAAAAAAAAAAAAAAAGGTTTTAATTTAAAAAATGGCCAGAAAAATATTGGTATCTGTAATGACTGCCGCCACAAATTAATGAACACGTCCCATAATTATTTCTTTCTATCTATTTGACATGACTGATGTATGCAAGCTGCTTGTCAACTTCTTTTTAAATGTTATCCTGTTTGTTATGCATAAGAAGTATATCTTTTACAAAAACATTGATTGAAAATCGAGCTTCCAGTGCGGAACGAACATCGCACATCCACTAAATAATAATTGATAAAGGAGTTGTTAATTTATTTCCATTCAACTTATGTATGGTACTTATGATGAAATCACAAAAAAATATAACGGAAATCGAAGATGAAGTATTACTGAAGTCATCAATCAGGTTCATGTTGAATAATTAATATTTTTAATCACTGAGTCAATCGATCCTTGGTTCAAGCATCTGATCGATCCTTATTCTTATTATTACCCTTTCCCTTTTCCATCTCGGTTGATTTTTCCAATTTAAAAATTATTGATTTTCAGTGCGAAAAAAATTAATTGTATGTATATTCAGTATTTACTGTCATCTCCAGGCCTTGTGTTCTATGTACTTCCTTCCACCAAAGTTTAGCTCTTCACAGATTCACTTAGTTTCAACGATATTATATATGTTTGTGTACACGTACCACATTTAACCTTACGATCAAAAACTTATTTAAGGGTTATTAAAATTTAGACTGCATTATTGCAAATACCGAAGTTGCTTTTAGTGGCAAAACCAAACACAAACTCAAATTCCTAAACACAACACCATTAAACAGACAGGCAAGCAATAATATTACCATACAAAATAGTATTATGCAACATTGGATCAGCGTACGTAGAAGTTTGATGGCAAAGTGATGCTACGTGCGATCATTATTCGTCCATGTGCTATTGATGTCTGAAACAGAGGGCAGCCAACCTCCCTCTTCATTGCGGATTTCTTGTGAATTTGTTTCAGGGGTCTTGAGTGCTTGAGACAAACTAATGCTTTCCAACGCTTTAGCAACTTCTTTCATCGTTGGCCTTTTCTTCCCGTTAGAATTCAAGCATCGATATGCTATATTAGCAACAGCTAGGATTTCATCCTCATTGCCTTGCTCCAAAATTTTAGGATCCAGGATCTTGTGGAGTAAATTTTCTTCCATTAGTATAAGAAAACGTGTTGCTAAACTCCTTTCGTCTTCCGTAATACTCACAGATATGGGCTAAACTCCTTTCGTCTTCCGTAATACTCACAGATATGGGCTTTGTCCTGAAATGAGCTCAACAAGAACAACTCCAAAACTATAGACGTCACTTTTATTTGTAAATTGGCTTGTTCGAAAGTATTCTAGATCGAAATAGCCAAAGGTCCCTTTCGCTAGGGTGGTGAGGTGAGTTTGATCTATTGCCATTGATCTTGAAGTTCCAAAATCTGACACTTTAGCTTTGTAGTTTTCATCTAAAAGAATGTTACTTAATCTGAAATTCAAGAATTGTAAATATATTCTGTGTTATGTTTATTCACTGTGCAGTTGCTGAATTTATACAGTTGATTGGAAAATTCTAGAACTAGGAGGAATACAAAATGGATAAACTACGGCCAATGAAGATAAATGAAAATACTGAAGTTGGTAACACTGTTACACTAAATGTCTTTATCCTTTTCCAACTGAAGAAGAGACGTGGGTCTACAGCATACCACATGGATAAAATTGAGAATTCATAATATCATCTTTTCCTTTACGTCAAAGTAGTCACTGCTGATTTCAATTGTGCAATCTAATCATTCTTTTTCAAATCCCTTGAAGTGCTTGTCTGCTGATCTGCAACTTCAATTCTAACACCGCTCTCAAGCTGGAGGGCAGTTCATTGACTGACAGCTTGTCTCTCAGATACTTGAACCTGGCGTGCAGCAATGGTTTGGTAAGAAGATCAGCTATTTGATCAGCTGAAGGTATGTAGTCAATCTTCAAACATTTTTCAAGAACTTTGTCCCGTATGAAGTGCACATCTAATTCTATATGCTTTGTTCTGGCGTGATATATAGGACTAGATGCTAAAGCATTTGCTCCAAGGTTATCACACCACACTGTAGGAATAGGAATTTGTAACCTCAGTTCTTTGAACAGAGATTGTAACGATGTGACTTCTGCTACTGTGTGTGCTAAAGCTCTGTATTCGGCTTCTGTACTCGACCTTGCAATCACATGTTGCTTCTTAGATGACCATGATACTAGACATTTTCCAATATAAATACAATAGCCTACTATAGATCTTCTGTCATCTGGGCAAGATGCCCAGTCTGCATTAGCAAATCCATTTACCTCCAATTGTTCACTTCTCTGAATCCATAACCCTTGCTTGATTGTCCCTTTTAGATATCTAAAAATTTGCTTGACACCCTGCCAATGTACATTTGTAGGACAATGCAAGAATTGGCTCATTTTATTTACTGCATAAGTGATATTTGATCTTGTATAGGCCAAATACTGTAGACCACCTACAGCACTTCTGTAAGTGCTTGGATTAACTAGGAGTTTACCATCACATTTAGACACTAATTTCCCAGTGGCCATTGGAGTTTCTGCTGACCTCAGATTCTTAAATCCAAATCTTTTAAGCAACTCCAGAATATATTGGGTTTGTGTAAGGTGCATCCCACACTCATGCCTCTGCACTTCAACTCCCAAGAACTGATGTAATTGGCCCATATCCTTTAGTGCAAACTTCTTGTTTAGTTTGTCAATGAACTCCTGTATCATGTCACTCCTATTCCAGTTATTACAATGTCATCTACATAAACCAGTGTGAATATCACCCAGTTTCTATTTATAAAGAAAAAAAGAGAGTTGTCTGCCTTTGATTGCTCAAATCCCCATTCTTGAAGAGTTTTCTTTAAACTTTCATACCATGCCCTAGGGGCCTGCCTCAAACCATACAAGGCCTTTTCTAATTTGCAAATATACTCAGGTTTCTTTCTATCCTCAAACCCTTCTGGTTGAACCATATAGACTTCCTCCTCTAGCTTCCCATTTAGGAAGGCATTGTTAATATCCACCTGCCTTACTGTCCAATCCTTAGAGATAGCCAGAACAAGACTAACCCTTACGGTAGAAGCTTTAATGACAAGATTAAATGTCTCTTTAAAATCAATACTCGGAGTTTGAAGGAATCCATTTGCTACCAGCCTTGCTTTGTGCCTTTCCACTCTTCCATCTGAGGCATATTTTATCCTAAACACCCATTTGTTTGTAATAACCTTTTGGTCTGAGGAAGGTGGCACCAGTTTCCAAGTTCTGTTCCTTAGCAATGCATCAAACTCTTCTTGCATTGCTTTTCTTCATACCTTAGCATTTAGTGCCTCTTTAACAGTGAGTGGTTCTGTTTCCTTCATGGAGTCATCTTCTGATTTTTGAACTGTGCCCACATACACTTTAGGTTTAAAAATACCATCTTTGGCCCTGGTAATCATGTGATGCTGATTCATAGTATTACTATTTTGAATTACCGGTTGCTCTCTTCTGTCATCAGTTTCTGAGCTTCCTCTGTCATCAGCTTCTAAGTTTATATGTTCTGATTCACCAGCATTCGCAGCATTCTCACCTTCTTGTACTATTGTTTGCTCAGGTCCACCAAAAGAATCTAGCTCTGCTGGTTGTTCTGCTACTTGACTAGTTGTATCTTCTGGAATAGGGATTCTATTTTCTGGCTGTGTTTGGAAGAAAGGTAAGTTACATAATATGACTTGTGTATCAACTGAGTTGTTAGGTGATTTTTTATTGAGGAAGCCTGATTCAAAAGGGAAGATAGTTTCATGAAAAACCACATGTCTAGAAATATAAATCCTTCCTGTTGGACTGAGGCACTTAAAACCTTTATGCTCACCACTATAACCCAGAAAAACACACTTAGTGGAATGAAAGCTAAACTTTTGCTTTTGATATGGTCTTAAACAAGGAAACAGCCGCACCCGAAAGGTCTTAGGACAGTGTAATCTGGTTGTTTTTTGTATAGAGCTTCAAAGGGTAACTTGTTGTTTAGTATAGGAGGAGGCAGTCGGTTTATGGTGTATGCAGCCGTGTGAAAAGCTTCCCACGAATAGTATAATGGCATCTTGGCTTGTGCTAAAAGAGTAAGGACCATTTATGTTATGTGTCTGTGTTTTCTTTCGGCCCGTGACAAGAAAATATGATTTCAAAGCCATTCTCAACTGCAAGTTTTTCAAATGGTCTATATTCCCCACCAAAATCACATTGAAGTGTTTTCATTTTCTTGTCAAATTTATTTTCCACAAGTTTCTTGAATTGGATAAAGGTACTAAGTGCCTCAGATTTTGACTTCAGAGGATATATCCAAATAAACCTGGTATGATCATCTAGGAAGATAATATAATATTTGAAGCCATGTGTAGAATTCAAGGGTGCTGGTCCCCATACATCACTGTGAATAAGGTCAAGTGGTTTTTTTGCATGTGAAGTAGATAGTTTAAATGGCAACAAGTGAGATTTTCCCAGCTGACATGAATCACAAGATAAATCTGCTTTCATTGAAAATTTCTAGTTACAATTTCTGAAAACATTTGAAATGAAATCATTGGAAGTATGACCTAATCTCAAGTGCCATAGCCTCAAACCTTCAACGGTTTTAGGAGGTACTAATTTATTTGGTATTGAAAAAGATAGTTAGCAGGCTGAACTTTTCTGAGGTTGATGTAAGGTTGCGTTTGAATCTTCCAGTTGATACAACCCTTCAGTTAGCTTCCCTTCCAGTAAAATCTTCTTCGATTGATTTTCCTTCACAAGACAATAGTTAGGATGAAACTCCATAAAAACACCATTATCATATGTAAACTTTGAAACACTTACTAAGTTCTTCTTAATCTCAGGCACAACAAGCACATTTTTTAACCTCAGTTTGCTACCATCATATGCATGAATATGCGAGTTACCAATATGAGAGATGCTTAATGTCTTACCATTTCCCACCATTAATTGATTTTTACCTTGGTACACAACTGATGACTGCATCTTGTTATGGTGTTCTGCCACATGATGACTGGCACCGGTATCTGCAAACCAAGTAGGATCACAGGCTGTGCGAAGAGTTGCAACATAAGCTGCAGGTGAGTTATCATCTCTTGGCTTGGAACCCATGTCCCGATCATCATGCCGATGCAAACATTGTGGAGCTAAGTGATTACTGAGTCTACAAATCTGACATGGAGTTTTTGTCATATAATCCATGTTGCCTCCATAAGAGTTTCCTCCATAGTAACTATTTAAGTGGTTTCTACCACGTCCACGACCTCTGTTACCAGAACCTCTGTGATTAAATCTTCCTCCTCTGTAGTTGTTTCCATGTGTCCTCTGTGGGACATTAGCTGAGACTTGTGACAAATTAATCGAACCAACTCCAATTTTAAGAGAATTAAGATGTTCAATTCTGCTCTCATAGGTCATGAGCACAGCCTGACGCTCAGCACAGGAAATGGACTCTCTACTTGTAATTTGAACCACAATTGGTGTAAACTCATCATCAAGACCAGACAAGACTTGATTTACCAAATCAGGGTGAGGAATTGGTTTTCCAGCAACAGCTAGATTATCAGCAATTTGTTTTATATTACTCAAGTATTGATCAATACTGAGGTTACATTTCCTGGTTCTTTACAGCTCACTAGTAAGAAACACAATCCTGGACCTATTTAAGATTCCAAAGCTCTCCTCTATAGATTTCCAGAGCTCGTGCGATGTTGAAGCCCCCATAACTCTGATAGCTATTTTAGGAGTCATGGATGCATAGAGCCCACCCATCAATAGCTGATCCATTGAGATCCACCTTTGATACTCAGGATTTTGCGAAACCTCCACTGAAGCAGCCACTCCTCCTTCAGTTGGGCTGTTTGGGTTTGTTCCTGTTGTGGGATTCACTTGGGTAGCAATAAATTCAACGAGACACTTCTTGGTTCCTAGTAGAAACCCCTCCAGATGATGACCCTTAATCACCAGCATGACAATAGTCTTCTACAGTAAGAAGTTGTTTTTGTCCATCTTAATGGCTGGTGTTTGAGTGAGATTCAGAACAGTGGGTGAACTAGAAGTAGATGAAGGGGGAACCATGGTGTCTGGAATGTGTGTGGTGGTTGAACTGGCATTAGCCATTTACGGCTCTGATACCAAATCTGAAATTCAAGAATTGTAAATATATTCTGTGTTATGTTTATTCACTGTGCAGTTGCTGAATTTATACAGTTGATTGGAAAATTCTAGAACTAGGAGGAATACAAAATGGATAAACTACAGCCAATGAAGATAAATGAAAAATATTGAATTTGGTAACACTGTTACACTAAATGTCTTTATCCTTTTCCAACTGAAGAAGAGACGTGGGTCTATAGCATACCACATGGACAAAATTGAGAATTCATAATATCATCTTTTCCTTTACGTCAAAGTAGTCCCTGCTGTTTTCAATTGTGCAATCTAATCATTCTTTTTCAAATCCCTTGAAGTGCTTGTCTGCTGATCTGCAACTTCAATTCTAACATACTTGACTTGATGTCTCTGTGATAAATGGGAATAGAAATTGCATAATGTAGATAGGCGACAGCTTCTGCTACCTCTATTGCAATCCTTAAGCGTACCTTCCAAGTTAAGGGGAACTCAGCGCACTCATCATGAATGTGATCGAAGAGGGTTCCATTGGGAATAAATTCATAAACCAACAATGGAACTTCTGCCTCCAAGCAACACCCAAGAAGCTTAACTACATTTCTATGGTTAATTTGAGAAAGAATAACAACTTCGTTTACAAGCTGCTCAAGTTGATTTTCATCTACTTGCTTAGACTTCTTTACTGCCACGGTTCTTCCGTCCGGTAATGTTGCCTTGTAGACTGTGCCTTGACCACCTCGACCAAGTATTCTACCTTCATTGAAGTGATCTGTTGCTTGAAGCAACTCTTTAGCTGTGAAAATTCTTGTTTCTTCAATAAGGCCTTCATTAGTTGACGATTGTTGTTGCAATAAGAGACCGCCATTTTGCTTGAAGAATTTTTCTTTGGCCGTATGTTTCTTTCTTTTCTTCACTATACATAGCCAACAGCTAACTACAAGTAGTATTAAGAATCCGACGCTTATGCTCAAACCTACACAAAAACGTTCAAATATGTGCGTTTTTTTTTCCTTCTAATTTTGAATCTACATAATGAAAGTCATGAAAGATGAAAAAATTTGGAGCAAGTACGAGTGCTTATAACCTGTATAAAATAATTCTTTGGAAGAATGTCGGGGGGTGCAACCAGACCCATATTTTCTGGGACCATTTGGGCAGGAACAGATGTAACTCCCTGGAGTATTGGTGCAGACCATGTCTTTGTCACACGGTTTATTCTTCTCGCATTCGTTGATATCTGGCAAAAGAAAAGATCAGAATGGAATTACTTCACAAGAGTCATGGCCAAGGAAAAATCATTTATTTTTTTGGTTTTTCCTACTAGCTATCTAAGGCATTAATCTAAACTACAGTCTATAAAAAACTTGGCAGCCAAATTTGAGGTAAGGATTTCCCGTGTATCCATTAGAGCACTTGCAGCGGTATCCTTCAAGGCCAGTATCAGAATCAGAACATATACTGTTTTCCTGGCAAGCTAAAGTTCTGGACTTACGTGCTTCAGCACAAGTTTGATTGCCGATTACCCATTCAATTGCCGTTGGGACACTTTGTATAATCCTGTTTGCAAAAGATGAATCCCAAATATAAGACACCCGAAACTCATAGCTAAATGTTTCTCCAAGAAATGCATAGCCACAGGGGTTAAAGGAAGAAACATTAGTGTGATTGTTGAAGCTGTCCAGAGCAGTAACGACGGTCTTTAGTCCAGGAGGAGTCGTGGTCTGACAACAGCCAATTCCATTACAGTTTTTATCTCTCAAGTTACTACCGCTTTGGCATACGGCTACACAAGAACTCGATAAGCCACCAGCTTCAGTTCCTCCAATCACAGCAGCATCATCACACCCCCACAACGACAAACTTATTCTCGTTAGAAAAGCTGAATGAGGATGTGGCTATACTATATGCAGTTAGGTTTACATCAGTTATACCAACCGTGCGACAATGGCATCTTGTAGCTATCCCATTACTTTTGAGGTGAATTTTGGTGTCTGTTATACTGATAACCTCACCATTAGTCCTACTGAGGAACGGTTTTGGAGGGTTGAAAGATGTATTACAGTTGATGTCAAACCATGGGCCGATGGAACATCCAGCATCTAAACCGACGCCAAATGGGTAAGGAACAGTTAAATTCCCACAACTTGTTGGGCAGCCGGGCAAGACGATATCGCTGTTGTTGGTGCTGGTCTGATTAGGTATGGCCAAGATAGATAGAAGCCATAAAAGATACAGAATGCACATGTCGTGTGATATCATAAATAATGCTTAGTTCACGAGATCAAACCGATGAACTAATAATACAAGGAATTATGAGGCCGTCCAAGCAACCAATTGATGATGTCATTATTCTACTACTACTACTACTATTACTACTACTACTATTATTATTATATTTTTCCTTTTAAACAATTAATTTGATATTTTTATTTTGAAACTCTATCAACATATTAATTTAATATTTTTATTTCAGAACTCTATCTATATATTAATTTAATATTTTTATTTCAGAACTATATTTACATATTATATTTTAATCAATTTTACCATGTCTGATTGTATAATTTCATGATTTTATGTTCTCCTAATATATTATATTTTACTTTCTCAGCATAATATGTCCATGAAACTCACGAGTGTTAAATATAGTAGTCTGTAAATGTACGGGTGTGAAGCTAATATAGATTATACTATCGGATTTTATTGCCTGTAAAGGAAATAAAAACTAAGAATTAATAAAAAAATTTATAGGTTCATTTATTATACTTTTTCTTATTATTATGTTTTTCCTTTGAATCATTTAATTTAATCTTTATCTTTTGAAACTCTATCTACATATTACATTTTGATTAGATATATCTCACATTTGCCTAATGAGTTTGAATTATACGAAAATAGATAATATATCAATATTTATTTCAGTATCACTTTTCCTTATTATAATATGTTTTTCTTTTAATCATTTAATTTAAAACTTTTATTTTAGGACTCTATTTATATATTATAATTTCGTTAAATATATCTCATATATGCCTAATAGATTTTAATTTTACTTTGTTCAATTGTGTAATTTTATCATTTTATATTCTCCTACTTTATTGCATTTTATTTTTTCAACATAATATGTCCGTGAAATGCACGGGCGTGAAGTATATTGTATCCATGAAACGCACAAGTGTGAAACTAATATATATTATACTATCAGATTTTATTATCTTTAAAGGAAATAAAAAATATGAATTAATAAAAAAATTATTGGTTTAATTATTATACTTTTCTTTTTAAACATTTAAAAAGAAAATTATGAGCGGAAAAAATACAATTAACAATCCAAATCCAATTGAAAACTCTTGTATTATATATTATATGATTTTGCTTCAAATTTGTGCTATGTTGTGAGAACCATTTCTTTATCATCCAAATTGTACAAGCTGAAGTTTGGAATTCAAATGGTGTCTTTTAAGATGAAACCAACTATATTCAAGTATTGTGTCTTTTCAATTGGCACCTTTTGGCATCTTATTAATAGACCCTCTCACTTGTTTTGCTGTCCAACAAGTTTTGCTGTTCGGAGACAGATACAAGATGCTACAAGGCTAATGGTGACTGGAGAATGCGGACAAACATTCAAGACTCTTTTAAGTCTTTTGACTTTAAAAAGGCTCTTTTAGTGAAGACTCTTTTAATACTTTGATTAATTTCCACACGGCTTCATTATTAGGTTCCTTCACCTGTAATGAGAATTTGAGAATACAAGGAGATTGTCACTTTATTCATTAGTTTCCAACTCCCGTAATGACTGTCGAGCAAGTCCATTCAAAAGTTGATTCTAATTAAGGTTTTGAAGTATATATGATAAAAAATGTGTGGTAGAGATTTAACTGATATTGTATATAGTTGTAATTGAATAGTTGTCAAATTAGTATTAGGTGAAATATTAATTTTAGCGTATAATGAGAATCACATCCATTAATTTTCTTGTAGTATCATTATTCATTAACTTTTCATTCATGACGTCCAAAATAGTCCTCAAGAAATTATAAGTTCATAAATCAATGTTATTCACGATGAATTTATTATTGTTCTATAAAGATAAAGGTTAAAAGGATATATATGAAATAATCAGGCTAATAAATGGGGGAAAAAGTCTGGGAAAAAAGTTACCAGCGGTTTGGAGAAGTTTTGATACAAAAAGAACTATTTAAATAACACTGAAATGATTATTTTTTTAAAATATTTTTAAGATAAATAAATAAATAATTGACTAAATAAATAAATAAGTAAATAAATAATTAAATGATTGGCTGAAAAGCAAAAAAATTACACTTACCTTGATCCTAACCCTTTCTGAAAATAAAATTGCATTTTAAGTTCATGTTATTCAAGGACTCAAGTTTTTTTCCCTCTCTCTCTTCATTTTATTTCTTTTTAAGCCAATTAATTATAAATGAACACGTGCGCCATTACCTCCTCAATTCACAATGACCAATCGTGATACTTTTTATCCCATTTCTGCTTTATTTCCCGTATTAGCTACATTTCACTACCTATGATTGGGGATGCTCTTATTGACTGTTATAGTCTTTTTATCTTACTAAAAATTGATTGTTATAGGGGCCTTTTTGGTAAATGAACCTTTTTTAATATCTAATATAAGTGCATTTTTTAGAGAACAAAGAAAAAAAAATTCACTTAATACTCAACTAAGGAAAGTGAGCAAAGTTTGACGCAAACTTGTCGTGACCAAAAACTAGGGATCTTTTGCCTAAATAAACCAACACTAAAGTGCCATCCATCACTTGGAAAAATATATAAGTTGAGTGCTTTAATAGAATAGCACAGTTTGACAGTACTTATATTCTATTCAAGAAATAATTGAGGTCACCTGCTTCGCACCGTGGTTAGTTAAGGTTGTAGTATCAACTTTTCACTAATCACAGTGACTGATTTTCTCCTAAACGATTTTCACAGTTTTTCTATTAAACCAGACCACAGAACCCGATTTGACTCCATGGAAATAAGCTTCTAGTTAAAACATATTTCTTGAATACTTACCACAATTACCACTCCTATATTCCTAGAAACAGTACCTATATAATACCATGCCTATGTTGGTAGCTTCTTATAAATGATGCCTATTCAGTTAAAGGATTTCGTGAGCAACTGAAAGAGTTACCGAAGAACAGATGTATTCATCCCAGCCATTAAATTCGTTATTGGGAGTCCTAGTTTTATTTGTTAAGAAGAAGGATAGATCGATGATAATATGTATTGAGACTATCAAAAATTGAATAATGTAACCATCAAGAACAGGTACACACTACTATGAATTCTTGTTCGACCAATTGAGATGCACAATGTTTTCTCGAAGATTAATTTAAGATCAAGCTACCATCAGCTAGAGATAGATAGGAAAATACATCTTGAAATCTTCATTTTGATCAAGATATTAGAGCAAATACAGCATGCCATTTGGATTGATTATGCACTTGCTACTTGCACAGACATAATAAATTTGCTATTCAAGGAATATTTCGATAAATTTGTGAAGCAACACAAACTAAGATCAACAAGATTCGAATCCAATATTCTGAAATTAAATAGGTGTTCTATCAATTAGAATGTTTGTTCCAAAACTGAGTTTTTAATCCTCTCAAAACTACGTTCGCAAGGAGTTTAAGACAAATAAATACTAGGGTTTGGGCATAAATGAAAAGACAATATTGTCCTTGAGTCGGCTAACTAAAAAGAACAAACAAAACATAAAATAGAAGAAAATCATAATAAGTCGACTAGGCTTCTTATGCAGCTTGTTCTGCATCAGCCCCTCTCGGGGGAATAAAGATTCTGCCTCGAATCAAGGCTAGTTGAGGCAAGAGCCAGATCATCACTATGGAAAGGAAGCAAGTGCCAAAAATTAAAAACATCCGGCGTCCTCAAGTGAGTTGGGAGTTCAAGCCTATATGCATTTGGATTGATTTTCGGTTGGCAAAGTTGTATTCCTATCTGGAATCAATTTTCCGTTAGCAAAGATGCTTTGATGTTTCAAACCGATATTCTGTACCAATTCTTTTGTTGGCAAATTTGGACTTAATAATCTATATATATTAATAATAAGAGAAGTTTGTCTGGTTTTGTATTTTAACAGAGACAAATATTATGGCAGTGCTTATGGGTTGGCTCATTTTATTGTTTTGCACTAGATCTTGTGTGTATATATAATGGAAAATGGTATTTATAAAGAAGACTTCACAAAATAAGATGATTTTATCATCTTATCCATGTGTATTGTATGATTGCGAAAAAATAATTTAAGGATAAGATGGTAAATTTACCCAATTTCATAAAAGAATTCGTAAAGGCTTCCCCACAAATAGCAGCATCAATGCATAATAGCTTATGGTAGAAATAGACATCGTTGAAAATACTCCCCCCATCCCAAATATGTAATAAACTTTACTTGGTCACGTGGATTAAAAAGTGTGTTGGAAACATATATATAACAATAAGTTTTTCTAATTTACCTTTATTTAACATAAGTAGAATTTAAAATTGATAATAGTAGACTATATATTTGGGACAGAAAGTACAAATTACGCCTTAATTATTATGCTATGTTTTGTAATAATAATTTAAATGCCAATTTTTTTATGTTCAATGTTTTGTTAATTTTTAGTTACTTGAAACTCGTGGTATTTCGTAGATACTTGAAAATCTATAACAATTTAATGTTATAGATTTTATTAGATTTTTTTGTTCATTGAAAAACATACAATAACCAAAAAATTAATTTTTTTTCAACTTCATCAATAAGTTTTATTCAATGAGTATAAGAAAAATCAAGCTAAATTATATATTTGGAACTATCTTTCAAGCTAAATAAAAAAGAAAAATCAAGCTCAACAAATAAGATATTTGGACCTATCTTTAAACTTAATATTTCCGTCTATCCTTTTTTTTTTTTTTTTGCATGCTTATCCATCTTTATTTATATATGTCGATTTTTTAGACAAGAGACTTGAAAACCTCAAGAATCAAAGGAGTAGAATTATTTGTTACAAAAAAATGCAAATATTCGTTGTAGTAGCAATCATGAAGATGAAGTCTTCTTTCAAATTTAATTACAGCATTGCATATATCATCTACAGTTAACTTTTAAGAAACATTGCCGAATAAAAGGAAGATCTTGTAAAGGAATTGTTAATTAATATTTTGAAGAATAATGATATGTAATGTAAAGTGTTATATATAACCTATAGATAAAAAAAAGTGTTATATGTAACATCCCGCAAAATTCTAAAAATAAAACAATGTAATCGATATTTTGACAATGATTGAATAACTACTTGAATTACATTGTAAGACTTCTTGAATTGCATTGGAAGATTTCATGTTGCCACTCAAATGGCACCCAAAGTAAGAATGTGGTTCTTAAGTGACATGAATCAAAGTACAGTAACTTAATTACATGGCAACACAAAGTATAGGGATCTTGAGCAATAAATGTAGTGAACAAATTTGGCCGCGTCGCTTCCTTAAGTGTACGGTACCAATTATCCTACTTGTCATACTGTGATTGGTAGAATTCAAAATTTTATCAATAACAATTAAATCCTAACGACTATAAAAAGAGCAAGGGGTAAAGTGAATCCACCAAGTCTCTCCAAACACTTGCCTGCCCTCTCTCTCTCTATCCCAAAACATATAAATTTTTCCAAAACTATTGTAGGGAGGAAAACTACTATAAAAACCTACCAAACACTTAGTTTTTCACTTGAAAGAGACTCCTATCCATAGATAGGAAGATTACAACTTAAAGAACAACTTTGATTGAGGAACATCAAGACTTTAAAGACACTTTTTATTCAAGAAATATTTGAGAGGTAAGTAACACATGTCTTGGATCTCCCTTTTCGAAACTCATGCTTTCCTTAAACTACTTTGGCATTCTTTACTTAATTGTAAATGATTGCTTTGGATAAATGATTGTTTATTGCCTTTGGGTATTACTAGTGGTGCTATCTATTTGTTTTGCCCTATTATGTGGTAATCTATATGGTATTATAACCGTGCTACTCGTTTTGCCCTATTATGTAACATGATCGTGTTCATTTTAAATCATGGAATCCTACAAGCTTATGAGTAGAGGCTAAACTAGTGATGGCCCAACTTGTGCATATAAATGACTCTTTTTGTATATAAAAGCAATTTCTCTTATAATATTTCGCATAAGCCAATACATATTGTTATTCACTGAGTACTTTGTACTCACTCTCTTTTCCTCCAATCTTGTAGATATTGAGCACTAGTTATTTGCCAAGCGAGATGGGAGTTAGAGCATGCCCATGGATGGAAGTAGAATTTTTCATGTAAAGGGAACCGATCTTTTGAGCTATGAGAATATACTTTGACCCACCTCTCTATAGATATATGCATATATATATATATATATATTTGTGGCTTACCATATGTAAGACAAGAAACAATTTGTTCGTTTTGTGCGTCTCATCTCTGCTATTCGTATGAAACTTCTGCTCATGAATTTATTAACCAGTATAAATGGCGGGGGCGTGACATTATATATATATATAACATAATAATATATGAGTTCTAATATGTTAGCTAGGGTGTTTTGTTAATATTCCCTCCGTCTCAAAAAGATAGTCCACTATTTCATTTTCGTCCGTCGCAAAAAAATAATCCATTTGCCATCGAACATGTATTTAATGTTTCATTTCCATATGTGCCCCTAATTAACTATTGTTATTCAACTGCCTATGCATTGAAAATGTTTCTAACAATTAATGAAACAAGGGTATATGTGGAAAACTAAAGTAAAATTAAATGTTCTAACCACATTATCTATTAATCCTTAATCTACGTAAAATTACCTACCGGACTATCTTTGTGGGATGGATGTAGTACTAAATCCTATGTGGTGTTTATGAATACACATAGCGTTCATTCATACACGCCACATAATGTGGGAGGTTTTGTTAGGAGATTTTTAAAAATTTTCTTACTAAATAAATAAAATTTGATGTGCAAATTATAAATTTTTAAAACATGTTATGACTTGTCAAAGTATGTTGCTAAATATATCATGAGTGCTCGCTGCCTAGACGTGCTTCTAATAAAAGTTGTTCTAAGTCAGTTTCTTGGAGAAGTTATTTCAGACAAGGAAAATAAACATTTAATAGCTCACTCTTAAGCAAGAAGCTCAGATTTGAACTTTTCAATGCTACAACAACATCCTTCATTCTCACCCTCTCATTGACATTTTCGGTGGAACAATTTAAAGCTAGTTCCAGTGTACACGATACACATTTCAATTTCTTTGTGTATTGTTCTTTTGGCCTCAGCCAGTTCGAATCTATAACTTGACACTAGTATAGAATTAGACAAAAAATAGACATACTCGTCGGCTTTTACAAAAAATGACGCACAAACAATACGCAGTGGCAATTTTAAAAATAATGATAGTACTATACGCAGTGGCAATTTTAAAAATAATGATAGTACAATGCGCATCGGTTTTTCTTTGAAAACCGAAGCTCATAAGTAGATTCAACAATAGACGTCGGTCTCCAGATGAAAACCGACGCCCATTTGGGTAAATTAGGGTTTTATTATTATCATCCTTAGCTGGCGCTGCATTCTCTCTTCTTCAGTCAGATTTTTTATCGACTCTCACCTTTCGCTCCCAATTTCTTCACGGATTGGTATCAGAGCACTACTGGGTTGAAAGTTTTTAAGCACGAAATAGGGCATCTGACATTGGGGATTGACAGTGAGGGTTTGTGTTCTTCGTTCCTCTTTTGTTCTTGGGGTCCTAGAGGTGATTTAGATCTTGAAACAAAGGGGTTCTTCATTCTTCCTCTGTTCTTGGGTTTCTAGTATTATTACGTTTGATCTCTTGTGGCAATTTTGGGGGTTTTCTTGGCCAATGATCTGGTGTAGAGGATGATGTACCTAGAGATGGCTGGGCGCCAAATCAAGCTGAAATACGGCATTTCTGAGTATCCTACTGCGAGATTGGCCAATGATCTGTCTAATCAATGATGATAATATGGTACGAATATATCCATTTCTCTCACTCGATTGTTGTATTCTTCACCTCATAACACCATCCCTGCATATTTCTTTTTCTTGCATTTTTATTCTGGGATTTATTTCGGTAATGGTTGAAATAATCTGATGGCATGAAATTAGACGTTTCTCTTGTAAATTTTATGAATTATGCTTATTGTTGGTTGTTGTGGTGGCAATGATATTACGAGTTCTAGTGACTAGATTACCTTTCTTTTTTCAGTTTATCTCAAAAATCATGAATTTTTACCTCCTTTTACAGGAATTTTACTTGTAGAGCACTATTATACTGGCTTCTTCATCGTATTGTACTCTTTTTTTAAGTGATTTTTTTTTCATTTGGGATTATTGGAGAACAGAGGCAAAAGCATAGTTTTTTTTGGAGTTTTACATGCTTGTTTTGTGATTACGTTATCAAGTTGTCTGAGTATGTGGTTGATTTGAAGGGCTTATCACTCATCGCATATAAGTGCTGGTAGACTATTACTGGTTTTTTCCAATGCATTTTGGTCTAATCATGAAAACAGTAAGGGGCCAAGTGTTTGGTAACTGATATTTTGGTTTAACTCCCGGCCTCTGTCTAATGAAAGTTACTAGCAATTGATTTGGGCTACCTACTTATTTTCTTATAATAGAAGTGTTAGTTTGCCTATTCAAGGAAAATCTAACTTTTGCAATTTGCTTTCGGGTCTTTGTTGCCTTCAGGTCTTGACTTTGATATCCAAGTATACTTTGTATTGGAAGAGAATGTAGTGGTTCCCATTCCAGTAGTTAATATCTCGTAATCCATTTAAAATCTAAAAAAAGTTTCTGTAAATTTTCATTAGAAAATCAAACCTTCTTTCTAAATGTTGCTTGTTCACATTTCACTGAACTATGCAAATACTCTTAATCCCCCCTTAAGATTGTATGATATTTAGATGTAGTAGACAACATCACATAACATGTTAGATTCATAGGCAGCATCATATATTTATCCTTCTTGCATGCTTTCATTAGTAGGAAAACTCTAAAGTAATATGCTGGTTTGTGTTCAACTTTTGGCGTTTTGGAATATTATTATGCTGGTTTGTGTTCAACTTTTGGCATTTTGGAATATTCCTTCACTCGGATTGCTAGAGATCACAAGACAAATGTGATGGGAACACTGAACATGTTGGGACTAGCAAAGAGAGTAGGAGCCAGGTTTTTGCTTACCAGCACAAGTGAGGTGTATGGTGATCTTTTGAAGCATCCACAAGCTGAGACTTACCGGGGTAATGTCAATCTCATTGGTGATGGAGTCATCTATTCTAATGGTTGATTTGGGACTACATGCTCTATATCTCATTGGTGATTGTTAGGTTTAGTTTATGAATGAACAATTAAAAGAGAATTACTGAAGTTTGATACTAGTATATAAAGGTAATTTCCTCCCCCATTTAACAGAATTTTGGATGGTGTGGTAGAGAATTGGGGGAGGGGGGAGTCTCCCCCCCCATTCTTCTTCCATTTCCGGTAGAAAAAGAAATGATAGAAGAATGAGGGGGAGTCTACCCTCATTTCCTGTCGGAAACGGCAGTATTCCAGTGGCCAAACTGCCATTTTCGACAGCCAATGTGGCTGCCGCCTGCCGGTGGGAGGTTGGGTTGGGTGGTAGGTTGCTTCTTCTTTTTTCGCCCTTTTTCATTTTTATTTTTTTAATTTTTAAATTCCTTTTTTCAAGGTCTTTAATCCCAACAATTGGTATCAAAGACTTATGCTCGATCCGGGAGCAAAGAGTGGACGAAAGTTGGTTGGAAAAAGAAGGAAGACGATCGTAGCTTGTGAAACCGAACCTGCAACTCCATATTTGACCCACTTCCGGCCGGAATCTCGGTGATCTGAGCATACCAGAGGAAAGAATAGATCAGGGGCTTTCCGGTGAGAAAGCCCGTGAAACAGGTTGAGGTCCCATGGT
>CAVNYN010274219.1:0-33257 GCA_963692815.1 Nyctanthes arbor-tristis
GGAGCCGATGCCCAAGATGTTTCCGTTGTTGTTTTGAGCAACTTATTTTGCAGTCCAAAGATGCGCAAGCGCAATTCCACCGTTCATCCGATTCCTCCACCCTATCCTCCTTCAACGGGGGAGCCGAATGGGAGACATAGCCATGGACACGAGCGAAGAGAAGCACGTGCAACACAAAATTGCTACCCAAGGTTTAGAGAAATTAACACAATGACGACGTGTATGTAAGTTTTTGGTTTATTATCTTGTTTTTCTATTGGCATGTGCACATGCATAATGTCATCTTAAATGATTCATGCAATGTGACGAGCTCGATGAAGTTCTAAATATTGCTTACATATGTTTTATCAACGTCAGAAAAGAAAAAGAGAAAAGAAAAGAAAGAGAAAGAAATGCTTTCAACTATGCAAACAAATTCCACGTACAATACAGGGAACATCCCTATTTATATGATGAATATTTTTCGAGATGAAGTAATAGTAAATATATGTTATTAATTCTTATTCTTTCACTTGTTGACATGATTGAATCTTGTTATTAGTCCAAGACATGCACAAGAAGGGTAAATTATTACAAGGGTTCTAATATAAATGATCATCTCTGCACAAGATGAATAGGCTGAGGGGGTAACTGCTGGGTATTAAAAGTTTATGGACCATTTTCCCAGAAGGTCTATATTTTAGGGACCATTTGCATTGACCTCCTCAATAACCGTAAATTTAACTACCATAGCCTTGGGATGAGGATGAGGTTAATTACTCGACTAAATGACGGTATTTTTCCCTTTCCCTTTCCCCATTTTTTTTTGGCTGGACAGTCCTTATCAATTTTTCGAAGTAGAGAATTTACTCATCAAATGGATGAAGTTCAACTATTCTTCTGTGAATCCACTGATAATAATTGACATTCATATCTGAAAATTAGAAAAGAGCTATACTGTCATTCTATTGTTATTTAAAATCTTAAAAATGGCAATTATACAGTAGTAACCTCCTTCTTAAGTGAGAGTTTACATTGCCGCTGTCGACGTAAAAATATATCAGGTTCTAACTCGACAATAATACCGGCTTTGACGTGGTGCTCCCTAAACAACAACAAATTCAGGATAACCTCCTCTGATGGGAAGGGTTTATCATCCTCGTGGCTACATGCTAACATTAGTAGTATAATTTGAGTATCGTTAGTAGTATGTCAATTCGAGTATCATGTCTTACTCCACATGTGCTAGAAAAGTTAATATAACATACTCAGCTCATGGCTAATTAGTGACATGACACCTATTATAATATTAGTAATTGATATTAATTTTAAACAGCTCACTGAAACTAAATAAGATTTCTGAGGAGATTTTTGCTTTGTTCATCAAAGAAAGATGGATGAATTGTACTGCGAATTTAATTTCGGAACATCTATAACGTGATTCAATTGTAGGCATGAGAATCTTAATTTTACTTGAATAAGACAGTGTTTTGAAAAATCCGCTTAGTCGACGCTTGTGTGGTGCTTACACTCGAAATTTAAACTCTATGTTCAGTCAAATCTTGAACTTTATCACTTATTGATATGTCTAGTAGCAAGTAGACTCAATACTTGAAATTTCTACGGTGTCCAGTTAACAGTATTTATGGAGTCCAAACTATGATATGTGACAAGTGTCTATTGGACACATTGAAAGATGATGACCCCATTCTCCCCTAGTACGTCCAATGAACACTTGCCACATCACAGTTTGGACTCTATAAATGGTGTCTAATGGATACTATAACTAGACTCTATAAATGGTGTTTAATGGATACTATAGAAGACCTGCAATACTTGAACCTTGTTCTAGAAGGTCTTCTTATATATGGAAAAAATGTTCTCTACATAAAAACTATTCTTTATAATAGTATTTTGAAAAATATCCTCAGATTGAAAGTAATAGCAAATATAACATTTTCTATTTCAAAATTACTCTAAACCAATTTTTATTAAACTTCAATTCCTGATTAATTATTATTTTTTATAAATTATAATTATGATAATAATTACTTAAATATAAATTTTTCAATAAAAAAATGACTATATTTATGCACCGCCAACAACACTTTCAACTCGGGGCCTCCGTCAACTGCCAACATCACTACACCACAAAACACATTAACAATGTTATTGCTACAATTCACAAAACAAATATTACCACTCGGATAAATATCACATTAACAATAAAAAAGTAATAAATTTATCAATAAAAAATTAAGCGTGTTTAGTGTAGCCGATGCCACTGTTTGCACTAAAAAAAAAATTCACAGCAATGGGATTGTAACAAACCCAATAAATGATAACAAAATGGTAAAACATAAAAAAATAGTAAAAGAAGAATGGTAACATAGGGGAAAAAAGCGCACAAATAGAATATAGTAATAACCCGAAAAATCGTAATATAGGGAGGGGAAAAAAGGGCAATTGGAAGATAATAACAACCAAGATGGTAACAAAATTAAAAAATGAAAAGATAAAATAACCAACTAGGGTTTTAGCCGCCGAGTGTTAAAATTCAAAAAAAAAAAAAAAATGAAGATGAAAATTTAGCCTTCGGAGGATGTTCTGGCGGTAACGTCAGACATCGACGGCGGTTGTTCTGGGATGCAACTCGGGTTTTACGCGCGTGTGTATATATATGTATATTTATGAAATCTAGGGTAACAAATATAAACTA
The DNA here is from genome assembly GCA_963692815.1 of Nyctanthes arbor-tristis. NCBI lineage: Eukaryota > Viridiplantae > Streptophyta > Magnoliopsida > Lamiales > Oleaceae > Nyctanthes > Nyctanthes arbor-tristis. The sequence goes on from CAVNYN010274219.1 coordinate 2,699, forward strand.
ATAATAAAATTTAAAATAATAATACCTTAGTTATTATAAAAAATAATAAAAATTAATAAAGGCTAGAAAATTAAAAAATGAAAAAATGAAAAAAAGAAAAGAAAAAGTTGGAGTGTATAAATACAATTTAATAGGGTAAAATAGTAATTATTTTATATTAGTAGTACATAATTGATATAACGATTAAAAAAGGTGTATGTACTTTAATTTCCACATGGAAAAATGATGTGGATCTTAAGCTTTTGGACCGGGCCATTAATCCATACAAATAGACCAGGGCAGCTCTGGGCTACAAGCATAGAATAAAAAGTAGCCAATTTTCTCACTTCCACTTGAAGGCCCAAAAAAAAAAAAAAAAAAGCTTTTCAAGGGTGAGATATTCTATATTTCCTTGAAGGGTGGGATTCAGACTGCAATGCTGTGAGAAGCATACAAGGGTAAGGAGTTGGTTGATGTTGATCCGCTTCTTGCAATTAAGGATAAGTTTGTTGACGACGCTCTTCCGATCTATCACCAGAAAGTTGAGGTCAAAAGAGAAATGCTTAAGAAGAAAATAGAATTCATGGCTATTATGGTACTCCAGGAGTACTGTTGCTGACCAATCAAGCATTCACATGTGATATTCATGACCCAAATTAAATAACAAATTGGGCGGAAGATCTCACGTACGGATCCCTAATTGGTCAGGAATATTGAGTTTAGTACTTTTAGGTTACCAGAATTTTTTCCGAGAGTACTACTTTCATGAGCAAAATATAGACCTATGAAACTTTAAAACATGACGTTAAGGAACTCAAGGACATGGGAAAATTAGAGCTTTGTGTAATGAAGGAATCTGAATGTTTGCTTGGTTTTCTTGAATATACTTCATTTTGAGACCAACTGCTAACTAACATTGTTTTAGAAACAAAGTTAACAAACTTGAGCAGCCGGGGAACTTAGAGCTTTGTGAAAGGGGGGAATCTAAATATTTTCTCGGTTTTCTTGATTACGCTTCATGTTGAGACTGGTTGTTTGAGTTATTTGTTTGTTGGATTTACAACAGGTGAGCCTTGAGATCGGAAGAGCGGGAGCTTTACTTGAAGTGGCTATTTTGATTATTTGTGTTTTGATACTTGAAGTGACTATATTTCGTTGACAATATCTGTTAAGCATTTTCCCATATTTGTACTAGATATTTGAAGCCTTAGAAAGAATGAAAATGTCTTGGGCTTCCTTTCTTTACTGAAATCTTAGTAGCATGTCTGTAAGGTGGATTGGATAGTACATAAAGTATTTAAAATTTGCAAATAAGCTAAAGTTATGTTGATTGTATTGTTACTTTTTGTCTAGTTTCCCATAACATACCAAAGGAACATGTAAACTTGATGAACATATAGGTACACGCTAATGCCTATATATGAGTAGTTGCAAGCATTACTTTATCGTTATGCTTCTTTTTTGCTCCTATCCCTAGTGATTAAGCCATGGTCATCCCCCTTAAGTTCTTACTCTTTCTGATATTTTTAGGACTGTACCCGAAAGCAAAGAAGCAATGGATGTCAATCCCCAAGTCGATCATCCACTTTGTGCAGTTCAGTATGAAGTTCTAAATTGTGCCAGCTCAGTGCTTCCATGCAACCTCCGTCTCACAGAAAAAACTATAGTCCCAATTTAATGGCACCATATGCCACTGTTATTTGTTGAAGATTTTCTCGAAATGTGGCCTTTAGACTTTCATATGTGGATTACAACTGATGATCTAAATGTTATTCTCTATTAAAACTAAAGCCGTTGTACTTCGGAAATTGGGTTCATATATTAGATGATTTTCCGATGAGATGGTGCAATTGAAGAAAAAACCTTCTTTCTCGTGGAGATCGGAACTGTAATATAGCAATGAATTAATGAAACTGGTGTATTTTACTACACAAACGAGTTGATACGCCCCCTCCCCTCCAAAAAAAAAAAAAATGAAGACACTGCGCATATAACACCTAAGCAAAATGAATTAAGTAACATCGAAATATAAATTTCAAAAGAACTTAAATTCAACTACAGGATTTTTTTTCACTAGAGGAGCCATTAGTGCGTAAATGTTATTTAATCCATGCATTTTACATGTCACGCCCCGGCCGAGAGTTGCTTACTTCTCCTCGTCAAGGGTCTAGATGTAGTTATTATTATTTTAAATGTTTATTATTTCTTATTATTAGAACTGTCAAAGTATGTGGTTTAATTCATTTTTATATTAATAATTGAAGTATGTAATAAGTCCATGTCAACAGAGTTTGAGTGTCCATCCAAGATTTAGCCAAGGTCCTACATAGATTCTGTTTCATTGATAGTTTGAGTGATATTAATTTCTTCTTTCCTTGCTTCGTTCTTCGTTAGCACATCATGCGTTCAACTTTTCTCTCTTATTCTTAACTTTCATAGTATATAAAGAGGATTTAATCCTCATTTATTATTTCTCTTATATGTTGATAGCTTACTTTCGATATTATCTTGGTGTATAGGGTATAGAATTTCATAGTAGAAAGAATGTATTTTATAGTTATAGGGCCAAAATGGCCATAAGCTAAAGCACAAGGAACCAAAAAATAACTTGGAGAGAGAGAGAGAGAGAGAGAGAGAGAGAGAGAGAGAATGTGACGGTTGATGCAAAGGCTTTGGAAAATCTCCTCTTATTTATACCAACTCGAAGGGCCCAAAGAAAAATTTGGCAATCATTACATATCTTTTGAGGGGCCAAGAGAATATTTTGACAATCATTAAACTTGGAGACTCACCCATCTTTATCCATTCAAATACTTATCCGACTAAGTACATTTATCCAAATCATATAAATCCATTCTCACACTTATCCGAATCAATGATCGGAAGAGCACACTTTTCTATTGACTAAGTATATCCATCGATATTTTAAATGTTCATTATTTCTCATTTTTAGAACTATCAAAATTGGTGACTTAATTCATTTTATATTTAAAATTGAAGTCTTTATTCAATCCATAATGTTCATTCTCCCAATGTCAACAGTTAGTAGTGATAACGCTGGTGATATCTCATAGGTCCTGACTCGATAATATGGGCATTTAGACACCTATATGTGGTTTTCAAAGATCTTGGTTCATATAGTCTTAAGTATCTAAAATTTGAAAAACATGAAAAAGAATAAATGTAGCATATCCAGTGAGAAATCTAAACATATGTAGGTTTTCTTTTTAAAAACCTGAGTTTGAGCTTGAATTACATCATAGATCTGCCTTACTCCGAGCACTCAATATAACTTGCTCAGTTCATACTCGTACCAAGGTTTTGATTACAGGCCACCTAGGGACCTCACAGAACCATAACTAATTCAAAAGGTTTGATCATAGACCACCTTGGTAGTTTCCCAAAACCCAAAAAGAAATGCCTTGGCGCTAAACATTTCAGGTACTGAACAAAATTTTGTTCTGAATCTGATGGGAAAATCTAGATGTAATTTTTTTCTTTTGAAAGCACTTGTACTTTAGTTGCTTTGCATAACATGCGCTAAATCACATAACTTACTTCACATAGCAAAACTTATCTCCTCATAGGTTTGATCATGAATAATACTCGACATTAGAGAAAATTTCTTGAATAATGGCATTATCATCATCATATATTACAAACATAGGAGTTTTCTCATATAATGGCACTGTCATCATTATATATTACAAACACATGACATTTCTCAGGTAATTCATATAAGCATGTTAACAAATGAAAGAGTATAGAGATCACTCACACTAAATCCCGAATAGGGATTACTTTGCGATATTAACTTCTTCTTTCCTTGCTTCCTCCTTCGTTAGTACATCATGCCTTCAACTTTTCTATCTTATTCTTAACTTCCATAGTATATAAAGAGGATCTAATCCTTATTTATTATTTCTTTTATATGTGAATAACTTACTTTTGATATTATCTTGGTGCATAGCGTACATAATTTTAACGTAGAAGGAATGTATTTTGTAGTTATAGAACCAAAATGGCCGGAAGCTAAAGCACAAAGAACCAAAAAAATAACTTAGAGGAAGATGAGAGAGAGAGAGAGAGAGAGAGTTAGAGAGAATGTGACGGTCGATGCAAGGGCATTGGTAAATCTCCTCTTATTTACAACCAACTCGAGGGGCCCAGGGAATATCTTGGCAAGCATTGCATATCTTTTGAGGTGCCAATAGAATATTTTGGCAATCATTAAACTTAGTGACTCACCAATCCTTATCCATTCATATACTTATCCGACTACGTATATTTAACCAAATCATACATATTCATTCACATACTTATCTGAATCAATGACTAACCATATTTTTCTATTGACTAAGCATATCTATCCATATTTTAAATGTTCATTATTTCTCATTTTTAGAACTATCAAAATTGGTGACTTAATTCATTTTATATTATTAATTGAAGTCTGTATTCAGTCTATAATGTTCATCTTCCCAATGTCAATGGTTAGCCGTGATAACGCTGGTGATTTCCTATGGGTCCTGACTCGATAACATTGGCATATAGATACCCATCTGAAGTTTTCAAAGAGCTCGGTTCACATAGTCCCAATTACCTAAAATTTGAAAAACATAGGAAAGAATAAATGTAACATATTCAGTGAGAAATCTTTACACATGCAGGTTTTATTTTTAAAAATGTGAGTTTGGGCCTGAATTACATAATAGACATGTCTTACCCCGAGTGCTCAATATAACTTGCTCGGTTGGCACTCGTACCAAGGTTTTGAGTACAGGTTACCTAGGTGCCTTACTAAACCATAACTAATTCTGAAGGTTTGATCATAAACTACCTTGGTAGTCTCCCACAACCCAAAAAGAAGTGCCATAGCACTAAATATTTCATGTACTGAACATAATTCTGTTCTGGAACTGATGAGAATATCTAGATGTAATTCCTTTTCTTTTGAAAGCACTTGTACTTTAATTGCTATGCATAACATGAACTAAATCAAATATCTTACTTCACATAGTATAACTTATCTCCTCATAAGTTTGATCATGCACAATACATGACATTAGAGAAAATTTCTTAAATAATGGCATTATCATCATATATTACAAACATAGAAATTTTCTCATATAATAGCACTGTCATCATTATAGATTATAAAGACATGACTTTTGTCAGATAATTCATATACGCATGTTTGATGAACACATAAAAGAGTGCAAAGATCACTCACACCAAATCCCGAATCAGGATTACTTTGCGATATTAACTTCTTCTTTCCTTACTTCCTCCTTCGTTAGCGCATCACACCTTTAACTTTTCTCTCTTATTCTTAACTTTCATAGTGTATAAAGAGGATCTAATGCTCATTTATTATTTCTCTTATATGTGGATAGTTTACTTTCGATATTATTTTGGTACATAGGGTATAGAATTTCATCGTAGAAAGAATGTATTTTATAATTATAGGACCAAAATGGCTATAAGTTAAAGCACAAGGAACCAAAAAATAACTTGGAGAAAGGTAAGAGAGAGAGAGAGAGAGAGAGAAGTAGATAGAGAGTGTGACGTTTGATGCAAAGGCTTTGGAAAATCCCTTTTTATTTATGGCCAACTCGAGGGGCCCAGGGAATATTTTGTCGATCATTGCATGTTTTTGAGGGGCCAAGATAATATTTTGGTAATCATCAAACTTGGTCACTCACGCATCTTTATCCATTCACATACTTATCCGACAAAGTATATTTATCCAAATCATACACATCCATTCACATACTTAACCGAATCAATAACTAAGCATAATTTTCCATTGAGTAAGCATGTCTATCCATATTCTAAAGGTTCATTATTTCTCATTTTTAGAACTATCAAAATTGGCAGCTTAATTTGTTTATATTATTAATTGAAGTCTGTATTCAGTCTATAATGTTCATCCTCCTAATGTCGACGGTTAGCAGTGATAAGGTTGGTGATTTCCCATAGGTCATGACTTGATAACATTGGCATATAGAAACCCGTCTGAGGCTTTCAAAGAGCTCGATTCACATAGTCCGAAGTATCTAAAATTTGAAAAATATGGAAAAGAATGAATGTAGCATATCCAGTGAGAAATCTAAATACATGCAGGCTTTCTTTTTAAAAACGTAAGTTTGGACCTGAATTACATCATAGACGTGTCTTACCCTGAGAGCTCATTATAACTTGCTTGGTTGGTCCTCATACCAAGGTTTTGATTATGGGGCCACCTAGGTGCCTCACAAAACCATAACTAATTTTGAAGGTTTGATCATAGACTACCTTGGTAGTTTTCTACAACCTAAAAAGAAGTGCCTTGGCATTAAACATTTTATGTACTAGACATAATTCTGTTTTGAAACTCATAGGAAAATCTAGATGTAATTTCTTTTCTTTTGAAAGCACTCGTGCTTTAATTGCTACGCATAACATGAACTAAATCACATAACTTACTTCACATAGCATAACTTATCTCCTCATAGGTTAGATCATGCACAATACATGACATTCCAGAAAATTTCTTGAATAATGGCATTATCATCATATATCACAAACATAGGACTTTTCTCATATAATAGCACTGTCATCATTATAGATTATAAACACATGACTTTTCTCAAATAATTCATAATGTTTGATGAACACATAAAAGAGTGCAAAGATCACGCACACCAAATCCCTAATCGGGATTGTGATATTAACTTCTTCTTTCCTTGCTTCCTCCTTCGTTAGTGCATCACGCCTTCAATTTTTCTCTCTTATTCTTAACTTTCATTGTGTATAAAGAGGATCTAATGCTCATTTATTATTTCTCTTATATGTGGATAGCTTACTTTCGATATTATCTTAGTGCACAGGGTGTAGAATTTCATCGTAGAAGGAATATATTTTATGGTTATAGGACCAAAATGGCCATAAGCTAAAGCACAAGGGACCAAAAAATAACTTGGAGAAAGGTAAGAGTGAGGGAGAGAAGTAGAGAGAGAATGTGATGCTTGATGCAAAGGCTTTGGAAAATCTCCTCTTATTTATGGGCAACTCGAGGGACCTAGGGAATATTTTGGCCATCATTACATATCTTTTGAGAGGTCAAGAGAAAATTTTTGCAATCATTAAGCTTGGTGACTCATGCATCCTTATCCATTCACATACTTATTCGACTAAGTATATTTATCCAGGTCATATATATCCATTCACATACTAACCCGAATCAATGACTAAGCGTACTTTTCCATTGACTAAGCATATCTATCCATATTTTAAATCTTCATTATTTCTCATTTTTAGACCTATAAAAATTGGCAACTTAATTCATTTTATATTTATAATTGAACTCTATATTCAGTTCATATTGTTCATCTTCTTAATGTCAACGGTTGGCAGTGATTACGTTGGTGATTTCTCATAGGTTCTGACTCGATATCATTGACATATAGACACCTATCTAAGGTTTTCAAAGAGCTCAGTTCACATAGTCCTAAATATCTAAAATTTGAAAAACATGGAAAAGAATAAATGTAGCATATTCAGTGAGAAATCTTTATACATACAGGTTTTCTATTTTAAAAAATGTGAGTTTAGGCCTGAATTACATCATAGACATGTCTTACCCGACCGCTCAACATAACTTGCTCAGTTGGTACTTGTACGAAGGTTTTAATTACAAGTCACCTAGGTGCCTCACAAAATCGTAACTAATTCTGAAGGTTTGACCATAGACCACCTTGGTACTCTCCAACAACCCAAAAAGATGTGCCTTAGTGCTAAACATTTCATGTACTGAATATAATTCTGCTCTGAATCTGACGGGAAGATCTAGATGTAATTCTTTTTCTTCTGAAAGCACTTGTACTTTAGTTGCTTTGCATAACATGAACTAAATCACAAAATTTACTTCACATAGCAAAACTTATCTCCTCATAAGTGTGATCATGAATAATACTTGACATTAGAGAAAATTTCTTGAATAATGGCATTATCGTCATCATATATCACAAATATAAGAATTTTCTCATATAATGACACTGTCATCATTATAGATTACAAACACATGACTTTTCTCAGATAATTCATATAAGCACGTTTGATGAACACATGAAAGAGTACAAAGATCACTCACAATAAATCCCGAATCGGGATTACTTTGCGATATTAACTTCTTCTTTCCTTGCTTCCTCCTTCGTAGCGCATCATGCCTTCAGCTTTTCTCTCTTATTCTTAACTTTCATAATGTATAAAGAGGATCTAATCCTCATTTATTATTTCTTTTATACATGAATAGCTTACTTTTCATATTATCTTGGTGAATAAGGTATAGAATTTCATCACAGAAAGAATGTATTTTATAGTTATAGAACCAAAATGGCCTTATGCTAAAGCACAAGGAGCCAAAAAAACCTTGGAAAAAGGTAAGAGAGAGAGAAAGAGAGAGAGAGAGAGAGAGAGAGAGAGAGAGAGAGAGAGAGAACGTGACGGCCGATGCAAAGGCTTTGGAAAATCTCCTCTTATTTATAGCCAACTTGAGGGGTCCAGGGAATATTTTGGCAATCATTGTATATCTTTTGAGGGATCAAGAGAATATTTAAGCAATCGTTAAACTTGGTGACTTTCCCGTTCTTATCCATTCACATATTTATCCGACAAAGTATATTTATTCAAATCCTACACATATCCATTCACACACTTATCTGAACCAATGACTAAGCATACTTTTCCATTGACTAAGCATATTTATCTATATTTTAAATGTTCATTATTTCTCATTTTTAGAACTATCAAAATTGGTGACTTAATTCATTTTATATTTATAATTGAAGTCAGTATTCAGTCCATAATGTTCATCCTCCCATTGTCAATGGTTAGCAGTGATAAGATTGGTGATTTCTCATTGGCCCTGACTTGATAACATTGGCATATAGACACCCATATGAGGTTTTTAAAGAGCTCGATTCACATAGTCCTAAGTATCTAAAGTTTGAAAAACATGGAAAAGATTGAATGTAGCATATTCAGTGAGAAATTATTACACATGCAGGTTTTCTTTTTAAAAATTTGAGTTTGAGCCTGAATTACATCATAGACCTGTCTTACCCCGAGCACTCGATATAACTTGCTTGGTTGCTACTCATACCAAGGTTTTGATTACATGTCACCCAGGTGCCCCACAAGCCATAACTGATTCTGAAGGTTTGATCATAGACTACCTTGATATTTCCCACAACCCAAAAAGAAGTGCCTTGGCACTAAATATTTCATGTACTGAATATAATTATGTTCTAAAACTGATGGGAATATCTAAATGTAATTCATTTTCTTATGAAAACACTTGTACTTTAATTGTTATGCATAACAAGAACTAAATCACATAACTTACTTCACATAGCATAACTTGTCCCCTCATAAGTTTGATCATGAACAATACTTGACATTAGAGAAAATTTCTTGAATAATGACATTTTCATCATCATATATTACAAACATAGGAATTTCGCATATAATTGCACTATCAACATTATAGAAGACAAACACATGACTTTTCTCAGATAATTCATATATGTATGTTTGATGAACACATAAAAGAGTTTGATGAACACATAAGAGTGTGTAATGATCACTCAGACTAAATCTCTAATCGAGATTACTTTGCAATATTAACTTCTTCTTTCCTTACTTCCTCCTTCATTAGCAAATCATACCTTCAACTTTTCTCACTTATTCTTAACTTTCATAGTGTATAAAGAGGATCTAATCCTCATTTATTATTTCTCTTATATGTAGATAGCTTACTTTCGATATTATCTTGTTGCATAGGGTATAGAATTTTATTGTAGAAAGAATGTATTTTATAATTATAGGACTAAAATGGCGATGTGCTAAAGCACAAGGAGCCAAAATATAACTTGGATAATGGTAAGAGAGAGGGGGAGGAGAGAGAGAGAGAAGCAGAGAGAGAATGTGACGGTTGATGCAAAGGCTTTGGAAAATCATCTCTTACTTATAGCCAACCCGATGGGCCCAGGGAATATTTTGTCAATCATTGCGTATCTTTTGAGGGTCAGAGAGAATATTTTGGCAATCATCAAACTTGGTGACTCATGCATTCTTATCCATTTACATACTTATCCGACTAAGTAGATTTATCCAGATAATACATATCCATTCACATACTTATATGAATCAATGACTAGGCATACTTTTTCATTGGCTAAGCACATCTATCCGTATTTTAAATGTTCATTATTTCTCATTTTCAAAACTATCAAAATTGGTGACTTAATTCATTGTATATTTATAATTGAAGTCTGTATTCAATATATAATTTTCATCCTCCTAATGTCCACAGTTGGCAGTGATAAGGCTGGCGATTTCTCATAGGTCCTGACTCAATAACATTGGCACATGGACACCCATCTGAGATTTTCAAAGAGCTCGATTCACATTGTCCCAAGTATCTAAAATTTGAAAAACATGGAAAAGAATGAATGTAGCATATTCAGTGAGAAATCTTTACATATGCAAGTTTTCTTTTTAAAAATGTGAGTTTGAACCTGAATTACATCATAGACATATCTTACCCTGAGCGCTTAATATAACTTGCTCAGTTGGTACCCGTGCCAAGGTTTTGATTACTGGTCACCTAGGTGCCTCACAAAACTATAACTGATTCTGAAGGTTTAATCATAGACCGCCTTGGTAGTCTTCCACAACCGAAAAAGAAGTGTCTTGGCACTAAACATTTCATGTACTGAACATAATTCTGCTCTGAAACTGATGGAAGATCTAGATGTAATTTCTTTTCTTTTGAAAGCACTTGTGCTTTAATTGCTAAGCATAATATGAACTAAATCACATAACTTACTTCACATAGCATAACTTATCTCCTCATAGGTTTGATCGTGAACAATACTTGACGTTAGAGAAAATTTCGTGAATAATGACATTATCATCATCATATATTACAAACATAGGAATTTTCTCATATAATAGCACTGTCATCATTATAGATTACAAACACATGACTTTTCTCAGATAACTCATATAAGCATATTTGATGAACACATAAAAGAGTGCAAAGATCGCTCACACTAAATCCTTAATCGGGAGTACTTTGCGATATTAACTTCTTCTTTCCTTACTTTCTCCCTCGTTAGCACATCATGCTTGCAACTTTTCTATCTTATTCTTTACTTTTATAGTGTATAAAGAGGATCTAATCCTCATTTATTATTTCTCTCATGTATGGATAGCTTGTTTTTGATTTTATCTTAGTGCATAGGGTATAGAATTTCATCATGTAAAGAATGTATTTTACAGTTATGGGACCAAAATGGCCATAGGCTAAAGCACAAGGGATCAAGAAATAACTTGGAGAGAGAGTGTGTGAGTGAGTGAGAATGAGACGGTTGATACAAAGTCTTTGAAAAATCTCCTCTTATTTATAGTCAATTAGAAAGGCTCAGAGAATATTTTGGCAATCATTGTATATATTTTGAGGGGCCAGGAGAATATTTGGCAATTATTACACGTGGTGACTCACCCATTCTTATCCATTCACATACTTATCCGACTAAGTATATTTATCCAGATCATACATATCCATTCACATACTTATCCAAATCAATGACTAGGCATATCTATCCATATTTTAAATATTCATTATCTCTCAATTTTAGAGCTATCAAAATTGGTGACTTAATTCATTATATATTTATAATTGAAGTCTGTATTTAGTCCATAATATTCATCCTCCCAATGTTAACAGTTAGTAGTGACAAGGCTGGTGATTTCTCATAGGTCTTGACTTGATAACATTGACAGATAGGCACCCATCTGCAGTTTTCAAAGAGCTCAGTTCACATAGTCTTAAGTATCTAAAATTTGAAAAACATGGGAAAGAATAAATATAGCATATTCCACGAGAAATCTTTACACATGCAGGTTTTCTTTTTTAAAAACGTGAGTTTGGGCCTGAATTACATCATACACATATCTTACCCTAAGTGCTTAATATAACTTGCTTGGTTGGTACTCGTACCAAGGTTTTTATTACAGGTCATCTAGGTGCCTCACAAAACTATAACTTATCCTAAATGTTTGATCATAGACCACCCTGGTATCTCCCACAACCAAAAAGAAGTGTCTTGGCACTAAACATTTTATGTACTGAACATAATTTTGTTCTGAAACTGATAGGAAGATCTAGATATAATTCATTTTCTTTTGAAAGCACTTGTGCTTTAGTTGCTATGCATAACATGAACTAAGGGGTGTTTGATCCTCTTTATCATTTCTCTTTATAATCTCACCTACCACTGATTTGACCACTGATCTGACTATTTTTCATCTATAACCACAAATTTCAAACTTTTATTAAATCTACAATACTCATTTCACTTCTTTATAATTTCTCTTTATAATTTAATTCAGATAAATAGTTTCAAACAACCCCTAAATCACATAACTTATTTCACAATAGCATAACTTATCTCTTTATAGGTTTGATCATGAGCAATATTTGACGTTAGAGAAAATTTCTTGACCAATGACATTATCATTATCATATATTATAAACATAGAAATTTTCTCATATAATAGCACTGTCATCATTATAGATTACAAGCACATGACTTTTCTCAGATAATTCATACAAGCATAATGGATGAACACATAAAAGAATGCAAAGATCACTCACACTAAATCCCTAATCGGGATTACTTTGCTGTATTAGCTTCTTCTTTCCTTGCTTCCTCGATCGTTAGCACATCAAGCCTTCAACTTTTCTCTCTTATTCTTAACTGTCATAGTGTATAAAGAAGATTTAATCTTCATTTTTTATTTCTCTTATATGTGGATAGTTTGCTTTCGATATTATCTTGGTGCATATGATATAGAATTTCATCATATAAAGAATGTATTTTATAGTTATAGGACCAAAATGGCCATAGGCCAAAACACAATGGACCAAGAAATAACTTGGAGGGGGGGAGGGGAGGGAGAGGGAGAGAGAGGGAGAGAATAAGACGGTTGATGCAAAGGCTTTGAAAAATCTCCTATTATTTTTAGTCAACTCGAGGGGCCCAGGGAATATTTTGGCAATCATTGCATATCTGTTGAGAGACTAAGAGAATATTTTGACAATCATTAAACTTGGTGACTCATACATTTTTATTCATTCACATACTTATCCAACTAAGCATATTTATCGAAATCATCCATATCCATTCACATACTTATCTAAATCAATAACTAGACATACTTATCCATTGATGACTAAGCTTATCCAAATATGACTAATACTTATCACATGTTACATCATAATTTTTGGTGGGTTGTTACATCATATGGTGTAAATATTTAAATTTATAATGCTAAAAATATAAATGAAGAGAAAAAGAAGTTAATTTGGAAGGTGCAAGTGCAATACTGAATTGATGTAAGTGCAATATTGAATTGATCGAAATTTGAAGTCCTAAAAATAAATAGGATTTAATTGGATTTATTTAACAATAAAAGTAGAGATATCTTATTATTTAATTCTCATTTAATAACACTACCTCCATTCGAAACGTCCTAAAAAATGGTCCAGTTTCTTTTTTTTTTAAATAGTTTGAAATATTAGTTCTCCTTATAATATATACTCCTATTTAATGTGCATAGTTATAAAAAAATAGAATTATTAAAGTGAAATAATTAATAAATAAAAGGGTATAATAGGGAAATTGTGTTAAAATTTACTTTTCTAATAATATTTGGATGAATTTTTCTTAATATATATGAAAAATGGAGTAGGACCATCTTTTCGATACGGAGATAATAGCACATAAGTTGGATTTAAAATTATTGTTAAGGACCAAATTATATAAACTCAAAAGGTCATAATTTCTAATTACATACTTAATTGATCTAATTTACAAAGGGTATATACTGGTGACAAGTCCAAAAATAAAAGTGAGATTTTATTCTTTAATATTTGAGACGTTGACCAGTGGTATGCTTATAATTAAATTTATCCTGTTAGCTTCCATTAAAGTGCGCACTAAGCTCCTCAATTTAAGATTCACATTGCATATTTTTCGACCTCAACTTAATGTCTAGCAAAGTACGAAGAAAAATGTAAGCTTTTGTTTGCAAACTCATTTTAATGATTTTTAATGAGAAATAAAAGAAAAAATGAGATGAGATTTGTGATGTATACGCAGGTCCTATAAAATATGTGAATGTAATTAGTTTGACCAATTTTTATTTGAAAAAAGAGTTGGTTTGCAAATGTTCGCGAAATTTGTAACTCGTTTGTAAATATACCTAAAAGCACCAAATCATAAAGGGGGAAAAAGTATGGAATGAAATTTGCTCTTTTATAGTAGTATGGTTATATTTTAATCCACATTTTGTATGGCATGAATATTTAAAATTTTAACATTGAAGATAGATAAATGAAAAGAAAAATAAGTTTTAAAATGAACTGTGTAAATTTGTAAGATTGAAGATGAATTGATTGAAATTTGAAGTCCTAAAATAAATAAAGATTTAATTCAATTTATCTTAAAAAGTGGATAATAACAAGGTGGAAATTGGATTTAGATATATTATCGGCTAATTTCACTATTAGTCCCCAACATTTTAATCTTTACACAATCTTGCCTTCATTCTTTTTTCTCAAATGATAGGTCCCCAAGCTTTCATATAATAGCCAGATTTCCCTTTAACCCCCATAGAATAGCAATTTTACCCTTCAATTTTTAAAAGTTGGGGATTGAATGTGAAAACTACGCTAGATATAAAAAATAATAAAAAATTTAAAAATAAATATTATTGACAAAGAAACAAATTTACAAATAAATGTTAATTCTTTCTAACGCCACCCTATCCAACCTCTATTTTTCTTCCAATTGAATTTCACCATAGTTTCATTTCCCATGAGAGCGGAGTCTAATAGAATTAATATTCATTTTTATATATTTATTTCTATCATATATTTTCTCACAAATATTTAAAAATAAATGTTATTTCCATCATACTCATCTCTCATAGGAAGTGAATATATGGTAAAATGTAATTGGAGGACATATAGAGGATGTGCGGGATGGATTGAACAAAATTAATTTTTAAATTTTTTTTTGTTTTTCAAATTCCTATTTTTAATTTTCTTTTTATATCTAGGGTAATTTTCACCTTTGGTCTCCAATATTTTAAGAATCTAAGGGTAAACTCGTCATTTTATAGGGGTTAAATGCAAAAATAGACGAAAATATAATGGAAAGACAAATCTAGATTATTATATCAAAGGTTGAGGACCGACGAGGTGAGAAAAAAAAAGAATGGAGACAAGACTGTGTAAAAGTTGAAAGGCTGCGGACTACTAGTGAAATTAACCATTTATTATTAATACCAAATTATATGAAAGTTAAAAAGAAAAATGTTATTAGATTTTATTAATTACCTTATTGATCTAATTTTCAAAGGTTAGTTCCCCACCCCCTTCTTTTTTGAAGTGTACAAAGGTTAGGTCGTTATTAGTGAAAAGTAAAAGTTAGGTTTATGTTATTAGCTCATTTGCACTGAGATCTAGAGTCATATTGCATATTTTTCAACCTCAAAATAATGTCATCGTACAATCAAGGATAACGGAAGAAAAATGGTAAAATGAACCTGAAACTCATTTGCATAGTGGAGATATTTCCCAAAACTACCTAATATGATGATTTGTGATCCAATCCTTCAGAAAAAAAAAGATGGACATTCAAAACACTCATTTGGAGTATTATTGATATATGGTTACTGTGAAAATTAATAAACAATAAAACAGGGTAGAACTTCGGGCTTTCTTTTTTTTTAATGTTTTGGTAGAACTACGGTTTGAATTCATTGTTGAGGACCAAATTGGAGAAATAATTAAAAAAGATTTTTTTATTAGGATAAATTTCACAAAACGTCCCTAGTCTTTGTAAAATGTAGTAATTTCATCTCTCACCTTTTCTTTGACCTCTAGAGTTCCTAAACTTTAAAAAGTTTCGTAAAAGCTCTATGAACGATATCCATCTATTTTGACCATTAAAAGGAAATAAAATTATATTTTTTAATTTTTCACATTAAATAGAAAAATAAAAGCAGCAAGAAGTTTAAACCAAAAAAAAAAAGAGAGTAAAAATAATAAAAATATTCTTATTACTTCATTCCGTTCCATATCTCGATCTAAGGTAATAATTTCGATAACTCAAATCAAGAAATAGATGGTGGTAATAAAAGATCAGATCTCTTAGATCTAAATTTCTAAATAACTTAGATTTGAATTTCTAAATAACTCTTTATTAACGGTAGTGATTGAGGCCAGATGGTCAGTTGTTTTGGTGGATTCTCAAGAATCTGACGTTTATCTGGTGAATAATTTGATGTCTTTTTGTTGTTTTTATTTTTTATTTAATGTAAGGGGTAAAAACATAATTTTATTTTCTTTTAATGTTCTAAATGGATGGATTCCATTTATATGAATGGATTTCTTGATTGCTCATCTGTATGTACATCGCATGGATGCGGTACTAATTTGTACTCAAAGCGCAACACTCTAAGTAAAACAAAAAATTATAACAAATTGTACAATGCACACTTTGTATGATTATGTTTAACTCATACGTCACAACAATTTTGTCATAAATAATTATCACATAAGTCACATAATAATTATACAATTTATTATATGTTTGTATTGTAGCAGTAACATTATTTTCCGTAGTCAAAAGATTTGGTGGCTTTGGGCCCAAACGGGCCACCACACTTGACAAAGCTAGAGGAGCACGCTGTATTTCCACTTCGGCAAAACAATCGAGCCCAGTGTGCTATTCATGAGATCGGAAGAGCGTCAAAGAAAAACAAAAAGGAAGAGCCCATGGATGTATAGTACGACGTCGTTGAGTCCGTGAATGTCGTATATGCTACAAACCTGAACCTTGCCCTAAAACCCTCTTCTCCGCGCAGAGACCCCAGCGATATTTCTTTGTTCGAAGAACTTTAGCATATTGCAACAATGAAACTCGTTAGGTCTGATCATCTGTGCATTTTTTTAATCTATTTTTAACTACAGATTTCACATTGCTCTTATTTTATATGTTCTGAGCTTTTCACTTATTTTATTGTTTCAATCTAAGCAGGTTTTTGATGAAACTGAACAATGAAACAGTTTCAATCGAGCTAAAAAATGGTACCGTTGTTCACGGCACAATCACAGGTTCACTTTCTATTTTTCTCACTCTAGATGCGTGAATTATGATAGTGTGTTGGCGTTTCTTCTATCTATTTTACTTTTTCTGTTTTAGGTTACTAAAATTGAATTTTCAACCGCATTTTGTCGAATGTAGGATTAGTGGTGGTTTCATTCCCCACCCCCGGGTATATTGATATAGCAGGTTAAGAGTTTTTGAAGAATTTTTTTTCTAAAGACTCTGTCCAGGGTAAGAGTTTTTTAATTTTGGAATTCTTTTTCTAAAGACTCTCTCGAGGTTGTAGATCTAGGACTTTCAGATTGCATGTTAGCTTTTGAGCTTTTGTATGCTGAATTTTACCTGATGAAAAAATTAATAGGAGGGATTGATGAGTGGTGTGCGTACCAGTGTGTTTCCTATCTTTGCATGGGTTTTTGGGGGGCCTATTCTAGTTATGTGTGTTCAAGAATTGTAATCCAGTTGGCGTTATGGATGACAAATTCTATTTATGGCTTTGCTAACTTTTTCTTGTTCAACATCCCCCCCCCCAGGGCAAAGAATTTCCACTTGCTTTGCAATTTAAATTACAAACTAACACGTGCCGGATGTATTGCACCCCATATGATAGCAGCACCTCAATAATCCAGTGTCCGTGTTCAAATCCAAATAGCAGAAAAGCTAAAACGTACATTTCTCTTTAGTTATCAATCTAGCATATGTACATAATTGTAGCTCAAAAGTCACTTTTCATAGAACACATTAGAGTTAAAAAATGTCGAAGTGCAAGCTCCCTGCTCATGTAACTGTCATTGGTGAATGCGTATAACACGTTTAAATAAAATTCGTCTTAAAACAATTTTCAGAGGGGCTGTATAATATTTTATTCATGCCAATGATCCAAGATTGGTAGATGAGAAAGAGATATGTCTGATAAGCATAGTTGCTCTACATGGCTGGAAGTCCGGTGATAATAATGCATTTCTCTCTCTGGAGTTGTAGATATTACTTATATGTTTCTCACCAACTAAAAGAGGCTAAATGGATCTGTTAACTTACTGAGTGTTAACAAATTATTTCTATTTTAAAGTATAAGTATATTTTGTAGAATGATTGGGAAAATTTGTTTTGTACATGTGAGTCCCATGAAATATGTGGATATAATTGCTTTGGACGGTTTCTATTTTGGATTAGAATTTTTTCTTTCTTTGGCCAATGGCAGCTTAATGTCTGACTCTGCTGCTGAAAATAACCACACGCAGCATCCTCAGTTCTAAAGCCACTTGAAAGCATCACAAATTCTCACTCTTTGTACTGGTATTTGAGAAATCTAATAAGTAGATCGGATCTAAGTGGTTTGTTTGTATTCGATTGAGACTGGTTGGGGTTAGTATGTAGAGACGGCATATTGGAATACTAGTGTATAATTTGGTATATCTTCAGCATATCATTCAAAGACGCTTTCCATTTCTGCTGAAAACATTAAAGAGCCTTTGCATGCATTGTTAAAAGTTTTCTTGGCTGAGATTTTATATGGATCCCGGTATTTATAAAATGTTTCAATTTATTAGATCTCTGGCTTGAAAATCTGATTCTCTTCGCTTCTTTTTTGGTTTTGTCCGCTCTTCTCTTGGCACCCAATTGCTTTAAATTTATTTATGGCATACCTTTTTATTTTCCATTGTCAATAAGAGATCCTTCTTTGGCCCTTGAGTTATAAGCTGATCTGTTAAAAACAATATGGTAAATGTGATCGTTCACCCTCCAAACTCATTAATGAAAATGAATCAACTAAGATAGCCTTTTTGTATCCAATGCCAGAATGTTTTTCCCCCCTGTTTTCTTAGGTTGAGGAACCTCTGGATTAGTTCACTATTAAATGTTTTGAGACATTTCGGTGAATGCTTCCATTTAGATATGAGAATTGTTATGCAAATAAGTATACTGGTGTTCTTTTCAGAATTTTTCTGTTATAGTTGTCCTGAGAAGACTATCAAATGCAGAACTGGTTATAGTAGGACGAAGAACTCTGCATTTGAGATATAAACATTCTGAAAGTTCCTTAGTTTAATTAAGTTCATCAGAGAATTGATCATTATTCATGTGTGTTTTTGTTTACGCTGGCATATTTAAGTTCCCTTCGTAGCCAGTGTGCCTAGTCAGTCTGTGCCCAGAATTTGGAACGTATATAAATTCCTTCCTTAGCCTGTATGCCTAAGTCAGCCTGTGCCCAGAATTTGGGACCTGCAGAAATATCTTAGGACTTGTTTAGTTTTATTTATATTTGTAATTTATAAATTTACCTACAATGATTTGACTGTTGATTTGACAACTACTCAACAATCACCACACATTTCAAGTTCCAATTAAATCCCCACCACTCATTTTCACTCATTATAAATTCTCTTTAAAAATTACAAAAATAAACAAAACCAAACAAGCTCTTAATTTCTATTATGGTTTAAAACCTTCTTACACAAGAAATTTAGGCAGGAGTTTATTATTGCTCTATTTGGATTCTTACGCTACTTGTGTCTTGTCATTGGTGAACTAGTTACCTCACTGGAGATACCACGACACTATGTTGAATGTGTCTGGTTCATGGATTGATTATTTCCTATAAAAATTTATATATGCATCTTACAAATTATTTCAAAATCAGAAAAATTTGAAACAAAATTCAATATTGCAGACCATGAATTCTTGTGTAGCATGCTGATTCTCCATTTTTGATTTGATTTCATTAACCTTTCTCCAGATATAGTACAAGACTTAAACAGTTAAATGATTTGGGTAAAAGATCATACATGGTTGAGCGAAATCTTAAGTTTTTCTTCACCCACATGGTGTTGGAATCATTCACATTACTTCTATTATAGATCCTTTGCAACCCATGATGTTGGGATTTATTCACATTACTTATATATTATAGTTGTATTGCACGGCAGTTTAATGCTATTAACGGAGTAAAAAATCGTTGGATTCATCCATTTATATTTGAACTCTTCTCTCTCTATTTCTCTCTTAACTTCTCTGATTTTCTTTTGGCGGCTCACTTGAAGTTTGAACTTTAGAGCTGAAATAAAACTAATGAATTTAGTGAAGATCTTGTCTTAGAGCCCAACTTCTTTGATTTATCCTTCGCACAAAATAGCTGGCTGAAATGCAATTTTTTACTATAGTTCATTTTCTTTTCTGCAGGTGTTGATATCAGCATGAATACACATTTGAAAACTGTCAAGCTGACATTAAAGGGGAAGAATCCAGTGACTTTGGATCATCTGAGTGTAAGGGGCAACACTATCCGTTATTACATTCTTCCAGATAGCTTGAATCTTGAAACTTTACTTGTGGAAGAGACTTCTCGGGTCAAACCGAAGAAGCCAACTGCTGGTAAAGAACAATGTTCTCTTCATTTTTGCCATTCTAGGTAGTGTTGTACTTTGATCATATCTAACTTGTTTGTTATCCACCAACTTTAAAGGACGGCCTTTGGGGCGCGGTCGTGGCCGCGGTCGTGGCCGTGGACGTGGTCGAGGACGCTAGGTATATTCTACAATCATCCAAGTTTTTGTGGTATCTTATTATGTAAGCAGTCTGTATCGAAGGGAGATGCCTTTTTTAGGGTCGTAGCAAACTGATATTGAACTAGAGGATCCACCGCAGAATGAAATCTAGTAAGATCTTTTTGAATTGTAGTGCCTATTTTGGGGCTTGGTTGGAACCGTTGTCTAGTACCGATTTTAGTAGCATTCTGTAATGATTTGAATCTGATTCGAGATGACCACTTTTCCATTACTGCATTTATTCATATGGTGACGTGCCAATATGAGCTGACAATTAACTAAAGTGGGGCAAACATTGGGAACGAATTTACATTCTATATAAAAGCAATATTCCACGAGCTGCTAATATAGCTACATAAATTTATGTGAATTATCAAATGGAAAAGAATTATCAAATGGAAAATACGAAAGTAAAATATTAAATTCATCTCATGCTAAATTTATGTAAAGGGAAAATATATTCTCACCACAAATTTATTGTCACACTACACTCTAAACTACATATAGGACAATTATATTTGTACCTCATTTTTTAATTGATGCTCCACATTTCAATTACAGCTAAGGTTAGTAAAGTTTAACTGTTATTATAAATATGTCTTTAACATTTTTTCTTTGATTATTATCTTTTACTTTTCATTATTAATAGATTCTACCTGTGTTAATAATTTCACCTAAAAATTTCTTTATCCCGTTATAAAAAAAAAAAGGTCAAATTACAAACAATTTTATATACGTAAATGATGGTGACAAAATTTTGCCATATTATCATGGTCATTTTTACTTTAAGTCCCTAACTTTTTAACTTTATATCAATTTTACCCCAATTCTATTTTTTGGGCCTACTAGGTCTTCAACCTTTCATTTATTATCGTATTGTGTCCCCAGCGTCACTTTTTGTCTTCAACCTTTCAATTTTCACCATTAACTCCCATTGATATGATAATTATACCCTTAGTTCTTTATTTCCACTATAGGTCTCTAACTTTTCAATTTTTATACAATTATGTTCCCATTTTTTAGGTGTGTATGTCCTATAACCTTTCATTTATTATCGCTTTACGTCCTTACTAACACCTTTTATCCCCAACCTTTCAATTACTACTGTTAATTTATATTAAAATCACTATTATAACCTTCATTTTTTAAATAAAAAATGAAAAATAATATAAAATAAGAAGTCCATCTATCCTATCTTCTCTCTCCCCATTGACGACCACCGAAAATAGTGATAATCCAAAAAAAAAAAAGAAAAAGACCTTGATCTACACCAAAATTGATTAATATTTAATCCGCGTAAAAAAAAAAAAGGGTTTCTAATCTAAGAATCGGTGTAACAGATTATACCATAATTTTTGATTTAATATAGATCACGTAGTTGATACGGATCATGATGGACCCACAATTAAAAAAAAAACTTATTTTTCAATTTACAAAAATGAAAACAAACTATAATGCTCTAATTCAAATTTATTAGAAACGAATAACAGATCGGAGGCAAGTAAGGTTGATAATCTCAATGAGAGACAATAAACTAAATTAGAATTAAAGTGCTCTATGGTAAATTAAGAAATCTGATTCAATTCGTTATGCCGATATTTAGATCGATAATTTCCTTCAACGTGGATTTGATACCCATCGAGACTCTTATAGATCGAGTTTTTTTTAATCATTATCTCTCACTGTTGTTATTGGGTTGTGCTAGATTGGGTGGACTTTTTACTTTTTGTTATTCTTTACCTTTTATTTAAACAATTAATGGTATAATGGTAATTTTGATAGATATTAATAGTAAAAATTAAAATGTTAGGTACAGAAAGTGTTAACGAGGATATAACATGACAAAAAGTCAAAGGGTTGGGTTCCTATGCACTCAAAAAAAAAAGATGAGAATAAAATTGTATAAAAATTAAAAGGTTGTGACATATAGTGGAAATAAAGAACTAAGTATATAATAGTCATACTGATAGGAGTTAACAATGAAAATTAAAAGGTAGGGGACGAAAAGTAATATTGGAGACATAACACACTAATAAATGAAGGTTAAGGATTTAGTAGGTCTAAAAAAAGGAATAAAGACAAAATTAATATAAAGTTAAAAGGTTGGGGACTTAAAGTGAAAATTATCCTATTATATATTATAGTTAAAGAATGAGCCTCAAGATTAAAAAAAACAAATCTATTAGAGCCTTATAGCAAGAAAGAGCTTCATGAGGACAAAAAAATAGGAAGAAAAACGTGGGGACACAATGTCAAAATTAAGAAGAATATTTCTTAAACGCAATAGAGGGTCAAGCACGTCGAGTTGTTCTACGTTTCAAAGTCGAAAGTGACTAGGCAAGGAGCCTGGATTCATCGATCGATACTTTAGGTTTAGAAAAATACATTATCCACAAATTTTGAAAAGGTTCTTACTCATAAAAGTTACTTTCATTGGGGGACATGAATTTGTTGACCGGACATGAGGGAATGAATCCATAAATGACAATCAAATGCGAAATTTAATGTGTGCCATATCATTAGGTATTGATGATAAACAAGTTGGGACTAAATATTAGTATTAATAACTAGTTAAACTACCCGTGTATTGTAGGGGTAGAAAAACTTATTAAAATATATTATTAAATAGTTAAATATAAATCTGTAATATTTACACTCCTGCAAAAAAATATAAAAACACAAGTATATAATGATTGAATCAATAAGATCAATCGACTTAGCAATCGTAAAGTTTAAGATCAGTTAAAATACAATATACATTCTTACATATAATCCTTTGCACATATATAATAATAAAAAAATATTTGTTACTAGCCCCATTTGAAAAATTCCTAATAAAACTTACAAATTCAAAAAAAAATATGTAATATGCCTTAAAAAAATTCAAATAATATTAAGCTTACTAACACACATGGTAGAGATAGTGAATTAACGAATTAATGGGCAAAATGATTAAATCCAATTGTCACAAATTCAAGTCTTGTCTGAGTTCTTTCACAAAAATTTTTGTTAAAAAGAAAATGAACAATTATTGTAAAATTTACTAAATAAAAATGCGGAAAAATCGAGGTACAAAAAGTATCGATACTTAAATAGATTAATTAATATATATAATCTATCTATATATTAATTAATCCACTTAAGTCTTGGTATCTTTTGTACCCCTATTTTTCCACTTTTTTTATTTGGTGTTTGGTAAATTTTATGGTAATTGCTCGTTTTCTTTTTAACAAAAATTTTTGTGAAAAAACTCAAAGAATACTTGATAACAAACTATTACATATCTCTCTTGTTGAATTTCTTTCTAATAACTGTGTTTTAAGCATATGTTAAGCTGGGGTCACTATCTCGAAATAGAAATTCATCATGTAATTAAAATTTGAAGAGATGAAGGACATTAAACAGAATTTTCATGTAGTGTAGCTAGTAAAATGCAGATATTTTCTATTAGCTATTTATAAAGTGATATCAAATTTAATGAAAATATTCTAGCACCCCCACCATCAGGGTTGTCAAGTTTAAACATCAAAATGCTCTTGAAGGCAATATTCATTAAATTAAAGGTAAAAGATCCCTATTTTTTTACCTTCGTGTATGATTCCACTTTTTCTTTTGACAATTTCATACTTTAATTTTTTTTTTTTTGGGTTGCATAATTCATCCTTAATATCCATTTACTTTGAATTTCAGCATTTTCAGGACATTTTTGACCACTTATAGTTCAAAATTGAAAAACAATTAGCAGTATTGAAAAAGATTAAAAATAACTATGTAATTTGAAACCCTGTTGCATTTTTTTTTTTAATTTTGAACTCTGAATAGTCAAAAATAACCTTCTAAAAAGAGTAGTGCTATTTATCTAGACGGGAGACTCGTCTAATTGGCGTTTTTTCATTGAATAATTAATGGATGGATCTCTTTATGTATTTATAATTTTACCCCATCTTTCAAATGAGAAAATGCCAACTAGACTAGAGACCGGTCTTAAGTCTAGATAAATATCATCATTCTTCTAAAAATGGGGAAATTAAATGCAAATAGGTATCAAGCATGAGTTCTGCAACCAAAAAAAAAAAACAGGTATGTGAAGATAATAATAACAAAATAGCCAAAAAATTAAGAGCACGTAGGACAATGTGAACCTCATCGGGATTGTGACAGATGGAAAAAAAACTCTTAAACGGTTAAACATTAAACGACAACAAACTATTACATATCTCTCTTGTTAAATTTCTTTTTAATAACCGTGTTTTAAGCATATGTTAAGCTGGTGTCACTATCTGAAAATAGAAATCCATCATGTAATTAAAATTTGAAGAGATGAAGGACATTAAACAGAATTTTCATTAGTGTAGCTAGTAAAATGGTAGAACCAACCAATAGTCGCCCTAATAAAAGTTCAAAGTATAGACAGTGAGGTGAAATAATGTAACAGAAAATCATACTTTTATCCACGATGCTAGGGATATTTACAATAAATTAGACGTTCTAAAGACAGCTGAATCAAATATTTGGTAAATAGCGTCGTATAATTTTGGCCATCTTTATATACAACCAATTTACAATATTACTCCAAAACTTAAAATATGCATCTCCCAGTTGCTGATTAAGCACCAAGGTTCCAACCACTCCCCAGAATCCAAAAATGAACCCAATTGCCATGCTGATGTAAAATCCTGGTGTTATAAGCTTGTCCTCTTGATTTGTCATCCAACTGCTGTTATTATTGAGCTTTGGATGTTGATCAATTTCATCTCCTGGGCACATTTTCGTAAGTGGAGGTCCACAAAGTCCAACATTTTCCACATACGATGAACTGTTGAAAGTTTGTAGATGGCCCATCCACGGAATTCTTCCAGAGAAATTGTTATACGACAAATCCAACACCCCTAGATGATCCAAGTGAGAAAGACCAGTAAGAATCTCACCATAAAACCGGTTTCTTGATAGGTCAAGAAAATTCAAATAATTTAGTTGTTCAATCTTGGGTGGAAGGAACCCAGTTAGGTTATTCCTTGAAAGGTTTAACCCAACCAAACTTTTGAGACTTGTAATTTCCAAAGGAATTTCACCCTGTAAATTATTGTTTGAAAGATCAATGAGTACCATGAGATTGAGAGTACGATAGTACTCATACTCTTCTCCTTTCCATATTACAGCTGCAGGCACATAACCAACAGCAAAAGCAATTTGGAATCGAAATGGCATGCTCGAATCCACCACTTGAATCATAGCAGTCAGATTGTTGAGGCATTTTGGTATGAGACCAGAGATTTTGTTTGATGAGATGTCCAAGACTTGCATGTGGGCCAAATGACACAAGGTTGAAGGAATACTACCGGAGAAATGATTGGAGCGCAGACTTAAAAATACCAATTCCGACAACTTATCTCCCAACCATACCGGTATTTCGCCAGTTAACTTGTTTGTTGAAAGATCAATAATGTTTAGAAGTGTGCAATTTTTCAAAGACGTTAGAATTTCTCCAGTAAAACTATTATTCCGGAGAAGAAGAGAAGAAATGTTATTCAAATTCAATGAAGGGATCTTTCCGGAAAATTTATTATTTGCCAAACTAAGATATTCCAAGTTTTTCAAAGTTGTCAAACAGTGTGGAAAATCCCCTGAAAGAAGGTTATTTGAAAGGTCAAGATGGACCCAATCAGTTTTATTACACAAAACTGTAAGTGGCCCAGAAAATTTGTTGTTTGACAAAATCAACAATGTCCCGTTTGATGGCAAAAGTGGTAATGAAGAGTTAAAATCATTATGACTCAAATCAAAGGAATAAAAAGTAGGGAACGCCAACGATAAATCTGGAAGGACACCATGAATATCGTTATTTGATAAGTTAAAGAACCTTAGTTTGGAACATATATCCAAAAGCCAATTGGGGAAAGTGTCTCTGATTTCAGCGTTTGTGATGACTAGTTCTTCTAATTCCTTTTGGGTTCTAAGCCATGTGGGGAAATAAGTAGTAGTAGTGGTAGTAATAAGTAGTAGTAGTAGTAGTAGTAGTAGTAGCAGCAGTAGTAGTAGTAGTAGCAGTAGCAGCAGCAGCAGCAGCAGTAGTAGTAGAAAAAAAAGTTTATTGAAAAGTGTTTTCTTCACTTAAACTTACGAACAATCAACTTGATCAATAAAAGTACACAGATCTCCATTGCAAATATAACTCAGTTGTTGGTCCATGTCCTATAGTTATTATTGCTTCCCTTTGCACTATTTGGAACTAGTTTTATCACTTAAGTAAATATTGTCTCCGTTTGCATATTTACGTCTCAACTCTAAGAAAGCTACACGACAATGCTCAATCTAACTTGAAAGGTATGTCCTCTGGCCTTAGGCCAGATTTATCAAAGTTGTGGAGGCAATGCAAGAACAGGTTCTTCCAATAAGCATTTGGACAATTCTTTTCCACTCGACAGCTCATAGGTTGAGAAAGTTAGCAACGATGAAGAAAACTTCAAGCATTTGTCAAGTGATAATTAATGATACATGAATAAATTCACACAATATATATCCTAAAATCATAATTTATTTATAGTTTATTCTACTTTTTTCTTTTCCCGAATGGTATAGTTTATTTTACTTTATCTTGTTTTACTTGTGTTATTGTAGGTTAAATCCCAACTTCAAATATGTTGGCGCAAAATTAGAGCAAAAAGATCGAATTTGCAAGGTTTTAGAAACTTTGGAGATTGAAATAAACAAGATTGGAAGACTAAGGACAAGAGATGCAATAAATGGAGGACTTAATTGAAATAAAATTAAATATTTGAGGACCAAAAGAATCATACTTCTAAATAAATTATCTGGTTGTGTAATTAAGAGAAGATCGGATGATAGATTTCCGGAATTTTTGCAATTATGCCACACTACGTTGCATAGTGAAGCCACACCCCCTGTAAAGCGTTCCGGCTAATAAAATAGATTGAGTTTTTGAGTTCAGAATTCAGCTTCCAAGTAAGAGCCGCCAACTCACTTGATTGGCCCCTACTAAGGCCTCACTATCTTGCAAAAGTGAAAAACACAGTTTCCCTGCTAGTTTTGGATTTTCTCTTTTGGAGTTCAATTTTTTAACCCAAAAATTAGAGGGTTTTGGGCACATTCTCCAGTCCCATGAATACATCTAATCTGAAATTATTGAATAGCTTTCTCACACGACCTATTCCACTAAAAATCTACACCCAGTTCACATTATCCTTCATTCTATAAACCTTAAATCCAACCATTCCATCCACTTGGGAGGGCCAAAATGAGTAGCAAATTTGGGGGGGACAATTGAAGGTGAAGGAAGATTTATTTATTGAAGAGACTCGAATTTTCGGGTTGTTCTTATTCTTTTGATTGCAATTTATTAATCACGAGTTTTTCCATTTTTTAGCAAGTGTCCCATTTCAAAAGTCCAAAGTTTCAGATATAATTTTATTTATAGCTCCGCTGAAGAGTTTTGGGCGACAAGTCATGATGAAAGCGGCTCTACAATCGATATATACGTACTGTACAGGTATCTGATGAGTTCATTTTGTTGGGGCATCATGCACTAAAAGGAAATTTCATTGGATTAATTGGAAATCTATTTGTTAGAAGAAGAAAGAGGATGGATTGGAGTTTTGAGATTTTACATGTCTTCAACAAGAGGTTAACGGCGAAGAAGTGTGACGACTTTGTACAAAATCCAGATTCTCTTGCGGGACT
Source organism: Nyctanthes arbor-tristis (assembly GCA_963692815.1). NCBI lineage: Eukaryota > Viridiplantae > Streptophyta > Magnoliopsida > Lamiales > Oleaceae > Nyctanthes > Nyctanthes arbor-tristis. Next base: position 31,149 of record CAVNYN010274219.1, read on the forward strand.
CATATTGGAGGACAAGTATTTTCCAAATGATCACATCCTCCAAGCAAAGGATAAGCAAGGGGTTCCCCAAAGGGTCGCGCTTGCTTTGAGTCGAGAAATAGTACTTAAAAGGGTCGAGATGACGCGTTGGTAAGGATTCCCCCCAATCATTTGGATTTTCGATGACATATGGCTGCCTTGAGATAATCTCTCTCTAGGATTCTTACTCACAGAGTCGCTGGCGTTGAGATGAGATGGTAACGAACCTTCTTAAGGACGATATAGAATTAATGGAATATACTGGATTGGTAAAATCCGTGTTTTGGCTATAGAATTCTTCTCATATATAGAATTTGATCAAATTACTCCCTCCGTGCCAAAAAGATATTTCACTATCTCATTTTCATCCGTCCCGAAAAGATAGTTCACTTACTGTATTTAGCATTTATATGATGTTTCATTTCTATTTGTGTCCTTAATTAATTATTGTTATTCAATTATCTATACATTAAAGTGAGATATAAGGAAATATGTGAAAAAATAAAGTAAAATCGGATGTTCCAACTACATCTCTTTTGGTCCTTAATCTGTGTGAAAATACTTACGGTCGGAAGTAATTACATTCACACTAATAATTTAGGACTTGCTAATAAATCTACAAAACCCATTTTTAACTAAATCTATTTCTGTTACTCAATTAACTCATTTTACTCTCATTATTGTGCAATGCCAATATCTATCTCTCATGTGATATAGACATATGTGGTCCATATGATTGCATTTTAAATGATGTGATGTATAGAAAAAATAAGATCCTACTGGATGTTCATTATGTCATAATTTATGTTTTGCATAATTTTGGTGTTGCATTACCTGCTTTTATATAATACCACCAACAAAAATATTCAATATTTTCAATTAAATCCAAGATCAAACAATAAAATGTGGAAAAAATCCCATTCAACTTACGACTTCCCTAAATCAACAACTCTTCCTTTTTTTTCCCCTTTTTTTTGTCTGTAATTAAAACAGTGGGGGGGAAGCACATAGAATTGAGTCATAAACCATAAATCAACTACAATAATCCATATACTCAAGGGGGTTTAATCACAGCTTTTCTTTTACCAATTACCTTCAATAAATCGTCAACAGCAAACTTGCTAGGCTTGACTTGATGAAATCTAATTCTAAAGATCACAAGCGTATCAGTTACAAAGATTGCATCTATAGCAAAGAGGTATTCATCTATGGCAAAGAGGTATTACATCCATAAAGTGGGAAAAGACTACCAGAAAAGGAAGTTATACACTGAACTAACATTATCTAGAGGATGTTACAAACTCTGCAAGACTAGACATCATTCTTCAACGGGCGATGCTCTGGAAGCCAGCCCCTTGATTGTGTGTAGACACTGAAACCTACAGAGATATCAAACTTTTGGTTATAACGTTCTGGTTTAGTTTTAAATACTCCATTGTTAAGTGGCTGTTTGAATCTATTTATTCAAATCGAATTATAATGAGGTGAAATGAGTAGTATAGATTTAATAAAAGTTTGAAATTTGTGGTTACAAATGAGCAGTTGTCAAATCAGTGGTAGGTGGGAGATCGGAAGAATGTATTCTCATAACGAGAATCAAACACCCAAACACTTCATTTCCCCTGTAAATCTGCACTCCAACCAGGGAACTACATTACGCCTTCCCCAAGTTCAGATTCTCTAAAAATACAGACGAACAAATATATTGATTCCATGATTAGTATAGAAATGGAGAAATTAAATACAAGCATCGTCTATGGAGGGTTCTAAATATAGGGCGTAATGAATTTTGGCATCGTTATTTACTCTTCCGATCTGAAGGGAAATATTGAGAGGTAAGAAGAAAGGAAAAAATAAATCAGGCATTGTGGGCCAAGAAATTCAAAGCAAGGAAATTGCATTAAACAAAACTGAAATCTAAAAGAACAGAGAAACTTTTATTTAGAACTTGGGCTTTCTGTGTAGAAACTAAAGGAAGAAGGTTGAGGATATCACGGGTAAACTTAAATACAGCAACTGAACTCTCTCAGTTGATATAGAATCAAGACACATACAATTCTATAACAAAACATTTACCAGATGAAATCTGTT
>CAVNYN010274221.1:0-26699 GCA_963692815.1 Nyctanthes arbor-tristis
TCACGAGGTTACAAACTCCAAAAGTGCCAGCTAAGGAGTAGCTTATGAACCCACGTGTAAAACTTTATCACTTGCGACTAATAAGACTTCAGCATTAAATGTAGAAGCAGTGGTTACCTACCCCATGTAGAGTTTAGACAGTCATTAGTCAAAAAGTGAAGGCTTAATCTCATTTGATTTGACCCTTATGCCATTCCCATGAACCTAGATTCAAATAAACGTAATCATTGCCTCCATGTAAATGTATGCTATAAAGAGAGGCAAATAATACTGAGAAGAGGTTCGACTCCCTTGTTTTTCATTCTTTTTATCTTTGGCACATTTACTCTCTTTCATTATTACAGACATTCCTCTAGTTTTTACATTTACTACACAAACCAATCAAATACAAATTTCCCGCCGAAACAAATCTTGCTTGTTGAGCTAAAGCCAGGATTTGACGTCAACAAATGTAGTTCGAATTGTAGTTTTTGTTATATTCTTCCTATTTTATCATTGTATTAAATGACACAAAAGTAGTGTGAAAACATTTAACTATTGTTGGGAGGTGGAATTTCTATTTTAATGCTTGATATTCAAACCATTTTAAATAGAGGCATTTTGTGAACTAAGAAATAAATTATACTCTCAACAAGAAAATTTGACTATAATTTCGAGCATAGGAAAATAGAATATAAGTCTATCTTAGTGGGACAGGTAAAATATGCTTGGGAAGTTAGTGAAAAATGTTCAATCATTAATTAAAAGGAAAATGGTTAATTTCACAAATCGTCCCCAATCTTTGAGTTTAGAATTGGTTGGGTCCCTAATGTTTTTTTTTTGACCTTTTGGGCTACTTTTAATAAATTAGCACGATATGTCTTTTTTTATGGATTCCGTCAATATTGCCGTGAACTTTGCAATAAAACTACCGTTATACCTTAACCTTTTAATTTTAAAAATAAGCAAACCCGACCCGCCCCCGCCCGACCCGATCCTCCCAAGAACAGCAGCCAGAAATGGCGTCGAAAACATCAGTAAAAATGCTGTCAGAAATGACATTAGTTTCTGTAGAAGTCTTCTGCCATTTTTGGCAATGTGGGAGAGGCGCCCGCCGGTGGCAAAACAAGAGAGACTCTCAGCACTTTTATCACCGAAAATGATAACATTCTGGCGGCCATTTCCAGAAGCCATTCGTGAGAGGGGTGGGGTCAAGGATGGGTTTTTTTAAATTTTTTATTATTTTTAATATTTTTAAATCTTTAGCTTTAAAATTAAAAAGTTAAAGGTATAATGTTAATTTTATTGGAAAGTTAGCGACAATATTAACAGAATATGTTAAAAAGAACCGATCTTGAGAATTTATAAAAGGTTGGAGACTCAGGAGGCTGAAAAAAACGTTAGGGACCCAACTTATTCTTAACTCAAAGGTCAATGACAATTATGAAATTAACCAAAAGTACAAAAGATGGTGGATAGCGGGAACTTATCAGAAAAAAGATAGTGGCAAGTAAAAAATGTAGAAAAATGAAAAAAAAATGTGAGATTCAAGAATATTTCTTGGCTGGGAAGGTGATTCTGAAACCATTTTCCGTTTATATATATATATATATATATATATATATAGATATTGGTTCATATTAATTGATTGAAATGTTATCTGTTAGACATATAGCGGGGGATGATGATTACTATTTATACATATTTTATATATAAAATTTGCACACACTCCACCTATATTTACTTAAGTGTCATTGACCCTATCTTCATTGAAATGACAACTTTTATATGTGTATATAAATTTATGATTGTGTATAAATTTTGTATGCTTTATATGTACAAATAATACATTTCCATAATATTATCTTACTGATATGTTGATAGAAGAATTTTTTTCCTTACTTACTGTTGTTATAACGGGACTATTCATCCAGTATTTCCTAATAGATGCAATGCATGATGTATACCCTTGGACATAACACACAAAATGCGTGTAGAAATTACAGATGGAGACATTTTAGAGAAAATAATGAACTTAAAGTCAGACAAAAAACGGGTGGAAGCGGGTAACGTGGCATTGTTGAGGTCACGCAATACCCGCTACTCCATGTATGATATTATCAATGCCACGTGGTGGTCCAGCCTTGTTGACGTCACACCGAACCGCTTATGACGTGTGACGGTGCCAAACTTGTCTTTCAACTGATGTCTTCATTGCGCACCGTCCGGAAGCAGCTATTTTGTCTATTCCATCTAAAGTCTACCGCCAGATTTTTTTTTTTTTTCCTTTGACATTTTCCTTTCTATTAATTAAAAAAAAAAAAGGAATCAAGTACAGTTTGTGTCAAATATTTCTTAGTCAAATATTTTTTAATAATAATTTTTTAAATATAAAAAGCACTAACTCAACACAACTTCAACCGAGTTGACCTACATATATAATCTATATCTATATATCCTTAAAATAAAACTAGTTCTACTTATAGACACTGTTATTTTTTGAAATTATATATTATACCATCTTATAAACTATTTATAGTAATTATTTTTTTAACTTTCTTAAACATATTAACTTTCCCAACTGGGTTTGCTTAATTTATTCACAATATTTTTAATGGTTTTTCCCTAATTGGAAGATTTTGATAAAATAACCCTAATTCATGCAAATCAGGGCAAATTCTAATTTATGGGCTACATTTTGGAATTCAATGTAATATTCTAAGTTAATTTCTAAGCCACATAATAAATTGGGCATTTTTTTAGATGTATCATAAAATGGATGAGTGATAAGTATTAACAATTTGTCTAAATAAATAAATTAAAAAGAAATAGTGTGGTTGATATTTAGTTGTTCAAGCGGGTGTTATTATAATATTATTTCTGCATCAATTAATTCCATGTTAATCACTTCACAATTTGCTAGGGAAAAGTTAAGCTGCAAATTATTTTATAATTACTACTAATTAATTTAATTAATTTTTATAGAAGTGGAAAAAAGGGAAGGGAAGGGAGGATAGGAGCAATTTGAACTCGAGACCTCTTATGCCAAGCTTGAGCATTCAATCACAAGTCATAAATTGACCCCACAAGCTACTAATTAATTATTTAAAAAAATAATGTACTTTTTTTAATAGATAAATTAATTTTTAATAATTTTTTCTTTATAAATTTATGAATGTCGATAAAATTATATCATCTTAGGCATATTAAAGTTATAGTTTTTTGTTATTTTAAAAAAAAATCAGGAAAAAAATAATAATTGATGAACATTGATATGTACAAATTACTTAGTCTTTCGTTTTATTACTATATATATATATATACACATTGGGAAGAAGAATTGTAATATCAACAAAATGCTCTAATACATATTTTCCAACGAGGGAAAAACCATAATCCAACGGGGAAGGATATTTACTACTATAGTAACATCTGCAATTTTTCTTCATTGTAATTCACAGTTTTTTAAACAATAGAGGTAAATAATTTGTGATTGATAATTTAATACTTAGTGCATTATCACTACCTTTTCATTAAATTTTACAATTTTATCTAATTTAAATAATTCTATTATTTGTATTATTATATCATTTTATTAGTAATTCTTTCGTGCGTTGGACGAGTACTATACTAGTAGCTTTGAATACGAAGAAATCACCCCGATTCTTATTTTCTTTTATGTTTTTACGATTTTATATTAGAGTTGTATTTCAAAATATAAAAAATAATAACAAAAAAAATAATAATAGCTGTGGTAGCTGTTGACCTCCGCAACTAGTCATCGATGTGGGTGTGACATAATCTGCCAATTACATATCCCCGACACTTGGACTTCACATATACTAGTTTTTTATCTGTACGTTATAAAGGAAGAATATATATCAAATTATTTTTAAAAAACTAAATAATATGAAATTTAGAATTTTTTCTTTTTTCTTTTCTTTTTAAAGTAGACAGAGTAAAAACAGTGATCTACGAGTTCCGATATAACATCATATGATATGGTACCATATGACGCTATATGACGGATGTACCACATCGGAAATCACAACCATGTGGCGTAAATTAATACACGCTACATGTTTATATAGTACCATATAGTGTCATTTATATGGTTTTATATCATTTTTAGTGATCTACCTACAGACCCTCTTGTAGACTTCGTCGTCCTTTTTTTAATTAATTTCCGTCAAATCTTTCCTCTCTCATTTCTCAATGTTTAATTAATATTATATTTATATACCTCCATTGCAAAAGGAAACATTAATAGCACTATTAGTGTTGGGGGAAAAACTCAAATTTGGGCTTTCCCCCAACAAACTTAAATAATGTGATAGTTTTGGGGTGAAAAAATTATTTTGGGGGGGGGGGGGGGCAAATGAGAGCTTTTTTTCCCTTCATTGAATATGCTCCACTTCCATTTCAATCCAATGAAATTTCACCACGTGTTCAATTTATATTTTTCCCCTTATCTTTTCCCCTATACATTATTTGGAAATAGGTTTTTTCCCCTTGATTTTTTCCCCTTGGCCTTTTTCTCCTTGGCTTTTTCCCCTACATTAATCTTGCTCTAAGTGCTTTTTTCTGCTTTTTGGATAGACATGGTGCCACACCATCCCAACAATAGTCTAGCTATTTAAACAACTGAGTTAACACTATATTATTGAAAGTTTAACTCTAAATTCAAGGCCTTATCTATTTTCTTAGAAAATAATACCCCAACAAGGTCTGTTTTAAGTGCTAAACATACAAGAATGTATCGAGGCAAGGTCCAATCCAACTAACACTGTTGAGCCAAGTCGGCTAACTCAGGCCCCTAGTCATCCATATGGGTGTCATATGAATTATAGATGTAACAATTGCCAAATGCGGGGGACACAGGAAGCACACTTGAGATATTATCTTTTGTACCACGATTTTCCCGCTTTTTTATTTGTTAAATCTTATAGTAATTGTTATTTTTTTAAACAAAAACTTTGTGAAGAAATCTAGAGAAGATTAAACCTATGACTATTAAGTTTAGCATCCAACCCTTAACCACTTTGGCCCCTTTTTGTTATACATTTTCACTAATAAATTTAAATATCAAATCTAAAAAGCCAATTCCAAACAAACTTAATCCATCTTGTTTCATTAATTTACTATCTCCATCACGCGTGTTGTGATTTTACTGTTATTTGGATTTTTTTTGTGCATTTTTTATTTTTTTATTTTTTTTTAGTTTTATTAGGAATTTTAGAAATGGGATGAGAAACGTGTAGTTTTTACCTACCCAACTTGAACTGCCCAACCCTAGACTGCTTGGGTGGGTTGGTAGAAATAGAGCGGGATACGGAGGAGGAGTACTCAACCAGAAGCTGCCCCATTGTCATTTTTACTGTTAAAATTCCTTTCAGTTTTAAATTAATTAAAATGTAATATCTATTCCATCTCATTTTTTGCATTATTCCCTAAGAAATGTTATTTCTTTTTGCAAACACCTACATATCTGACTCTTATGCTATATGATTAACTTTAATTATAGAGACGACAAGTTTAAATTTGATAATATTGTACATTTGTCATTGAACATACGTTTTTAAAAGCATAAAATGATGGTAACATATTATTCCTTTAATTTCATATGTATGAGAGATTAAATGTAAGAATATATGGACTATCTTCTTAACAATGTTGAACTTTACGCGATTACTAAAGTACACTGATCTTATTGATTCAATTATGCATGTCTTTTTATATTTTCTACGCAGAAGCAAATGTTACAGATTTATTATGCAACTATATCTAATAATGTATTTTAATAAACTTTTCTACTGTGTAATGCCCGGGTGATTTAACTAGTAAATAGATAAAAAGAAATAATAACTAGTAATTTTATGTAAAAAAATGTTCAAGTATCAGATGTCTAGTGTTGTTACGATATTAGACAGATAATGCGATATAATATCAACTGTTGATGTGATTTGAGTAGAGTGTAATAATGTGTTGATATCATGATATATATATATTTATCATTGTCTAGCGTGTAATAATGTGTTGATATCATGATATATATATATATCATTATATTATCTTGTAACGCCAAGAAATTTCATTTTAGCTAAAAATAATTCTCTAATCATTTGAGATTTTTACAAATTTTTTAGGAGTAAAATATAACATTCTATTTGATTTTTATAATAAGAGTAAAGCATTATTATTTATTTTTAGGATGATGATTATCTGCTAAGGATAATTGTGAAATTTACCATAGGGAGAAGGTGCAATTAAATAAAAGTTTACTTTCTGTTTGGCCCTTAGAGAAAGTTATAAATCGGGGTGAAAATTTTAAATCTTTATACGAATATTGAGAAACTTGACGGAGCTAGTTATTCAAACCTTATGACTAACAGAGGTAAATATGATAACTCCACATACAATACAAAGCTTAATTTATTGAGTATATACGTGCGATGCATGAATGATATATGTTTACTCTTGTGCATTACTTGTGTATTAGTAGATCGATATTATTATGTCGTGCATAAAGTGTTTCATGCTATGTGTGAATCCATTCAGTATGTATGTACATGTAGATGATTGACATACATGAGGAGTATGTGATGATATTATCAGCCAGTAGAAGGAAATGAGTTGAGTATGTGGATGATTAGCGTACGTGAGGAACATGCCATGTTGTGGTTAGTTGTGCATTAGTGATGTAATGGATGATTGCATGACGTCCCCATATAGTGTACCTCGTAGAGGGCCGTCCGATTAGATATACCACTTGGAGAAATGTATCCCTCGTGAGTGTTGGGGGCTCAGCAGATGGTTAACCTGGTATATATACTAGACACATTGTTGGAGGCCCGACAGTTTGACAGATTGGGTATATATGCTGGACACAGTATTGGGGGCCAGTCGTCGAATATTGATATATGGTCAGGCCTTGTCTATAGATTTTGGTAAGTCCTTGGTGACAATCAAGGCGTGGTAAGTCCTTGGCAACAAGGCATGCTCACACTGTAAATATTGATAGACCTTATTTACAATGAGTTCATATGGTGTTTTATACGTGAGACGCGGGCCCTTTGTGATTGGTTGGTTGTGTATAGAAGTAGGAACATGGCATACGTGTTATTATATTTACTGAGTCTTTGTGACTCCCATAGTTGCATTGTACTGTACACTTATGTATGAACAATGTGAACCATCGGAAATTCAAGGAAGGTCTGGCTGACATACACATGTGTCATGCCGATTTTATTGGGGTAAATCATTCTACTATGCTGTACTAAATAAAGTACTATATTTTTTGAGGGGCGGGGCGTTACATATCTAGTACAATTATAGTATTAAACTTTTGTTATTTGAACATCCCGAAATTTTATGTTGCATAATGTTGTTTGTAAAATACTCGTGAATTGGTCATTTACTTCAATAACTCATTGTAAGAACATATATATATATATATATATATAGTGGGATATATATATATATATAGTGGGGGAATCACAAGGGAAGAAAAACCTAAAGTAATAAATAAATAAATAAATGGGAAAAGCGCTTAACATTATCTGTTTAAAGTTGAATACAGGGAAAAAAGGAAAAAAAACTAAATACGAATTTGGAAGAGCTATAATTTACATTGGGCCTTCGTGGGCCTAACGATGTTTGGAGGGGCCATGGTTCGCATTGGGCCTCCAGGGGCCCAACGACGTTGATAGCATTTCGGCTTAAAAAAGAGCCCTAGCCCATCTATTCTTACGCAGAGCCAATCAAAAAGGACCAGGTATAATCTGTCTATAAATCTTCACTATTCACATGCACATTCCCCAAGACTTTTTTAACCTAAATTTGCTTACGTCATACAATTATTTTCTTAAACCTCCCTTACTTACTCTCACACCGGAGGGGCTTCGGAGGTACGCCTCTCCGCCTTCTTTTGCAGGGACAAGGGAGTTTGAACAGTGGCTCAATCTTGTAAAATTTTATTCATAAGGGCGAGTCCAACTTCGTCATTTGGCGCCGTCTATGGGAACCCATGCTTGCATGGTTACCACCCGCAATAGCAGATTACGCTTGGAAAGTGAAGAGGCAGTTCGAAGGCTACCACCGACTATATCTGGGCCCACAGTAGAATATTTGCAGTGACAAGTCGATGAACTGCGATAGCTCCTTTAGAGGTCCGCCCCGACCTCCCGGTCTGTACCAAGTCCCCTAGCGGGTCATGAGAGAAGACAGGATGACGGAGCGGGTCTATCCTAGGGGGACGTGCTAGCCCTGAGGACATGACCCTCCGAGAGTAACATACAACAGGCGGAGGTTGGTGAGACTATGATGATGTCCATGGAGGCCATCAATCAGATTATACAGCAAGTGATAACTGAAAGACTTAGACAAAGAACAGTCTCCGCGACCTCATTCAGTAGAAGGTCTGCATTCACTACTGCAGTGCGTTCCTTTCCTCTTCCGGATAACTTCAAGTATCCCCGAATGAAAGAATATGACGGCACAGGCGACCCTAATAATCACCTGAATACATATGTCGATATAACAGATATGCAAGATGCTCCTGACCCCATATTGTGCAAGGCGTTTCCCCAAACATTGTCGAGGCTGGCCAGGGACTGGTACGCAATGTTGCCGGAAGGATCTATTAGATAGTTTGACGACCTAGTAGAGCGGTTTTTGACTTTCTTCGCCAGCAGCAAGCGCATCAAGAAAACAGCCACAACCCTCATGCAGATGAAACAGCAGGAAGGAGAATCACTACGGCAGTTTATGAGTTGTTTCAATAGGAAGCGATTACAGGTGCCTGACCTACATATAATGGCAGCTGTATCTGCTCTCACGCAGGCAGTAAATTGCATGGAGTTCAAGAAATCATTGTTGAAGAACTTGCCTCAGGGAGTTAACGACCTTTTGAGAAGGGCGGAAAAATACATCAACATGGAGAAAACCCTATTCCCAGCAGTAACCACTCGTTCTGCTGACAAGAAGGCCCAAACTTATGTGGAAAGGCCCGACCATAAAAAGGCCATAACAGAAAAGGATAGTCGATCATGGCAACGACAACCTGAGCATACGACAACGGATCGATCTACGCCCCTTAATACCTCTCGATCTAGAATGCTGATGAAGATCAAGGATAAATATGATCTTCGGTGGCCGAAACCAGTGAAAGCCCGTATTACTGGAAATAATAGGGATAAATACTGCAAGTTCCATAAAAGTCAGGGACACACCACAGAAGAGTGCCGGAACTTGAAAGAAGAAATTGATAACCTAATCAGGAGGGGACATCTGAAAAAGTTCGTAAAAACTGATAAAGTGGAATGGGGGAATGAGATAGAAAGGTCAGAGCAAAAACCATTTACGAGGAGCTCGGGCGCTGGCACCACTGGCACAATTAACGTAATATCAGGGGGGATGGCATCTGGAGGTGACACCGGCGCGTCAAGGAAAAGCTATGCTCGGTCTTTACAGCATAGGTCGGCAGTATTTTCAGTTCAGAGGGGAAGCTACGAACACGATATCACTTTCATCCCAGCCGACCTATTAGGAGGAGCTCAACCCCATAATGATTCCAAGGCTATCACGGCAGTAATAGCGAACTTTAATGTTAAGAGGATACTCATTGACAATGGGAGCACGGCGAATGTCCTTTCCATTAAAGCGTTTTAACAGATGGGACTTTTGTTAGATCGTCTACTGTCTATTCAGACGCCCCTAGAGGGGGTTGGGGGAGGAATCGTGCAACCTACTGGTATGATAGCGTCACCAATAACTCTAGGAACGGAGGGCAATCAAGTCACCAGAATGGGCACGTTTCAAATTGTAAACACGCCCTTGGCCTATAATGAAATACTGGGACGCTTCTTCCTCAATAGCTTGCAAGCCATCGTATCTACCTTCCATCTTACGATGAAGTTCCCCTCACCTACAGAGGTTGTGTCAGTGCGTAGAGATTAGGCAGTGGCTAGGCAATGTTACGTCAATAGTATCAGAAATCCACCAAGGGTCATGAACTTGGGCACGAAAAAAGAGATCAGGATGTCGGCTGTTGAGGAACTTGTACAGGTCGAAGTTGTAAAGGGTCGATATTTTTCGGTGGGAAAGCAGTTACCTTCTGACCTTCAGGCGAAGCTCACAGAATGCATCAAACAGAACCTAGATTTTTTGAATGGGATAGGAAAGACATGCGGGGAATAGATCACGAGTTAATAGAGCATAGGTTAAATGTCCTTCCTGGGAGCAAGCCGGTAAAACAGAGGAGATGTCAATTCACCCCATCCCAATGCAAGGTAATTCAGGAAGTGATTGGAAAATTGGTTAAGGCCGGTTTTATGAGAGAGGTACAGTACCCTAATTGGTTGGCGAATGTTGTCTTGGCGGCCAAACCTAATGAGAAATGGAGGATATGTATCGACTTCACGGATCTTAATAGGGCGTGCCCGAAAGATAGTTACCCACTACCCTGAATAGATCGTCTTGTGGACTCCACTACAGGATACAGGCTTTATAGTTTTTTGGATGCTTTATCTGGATACCACCAGATAAAAATGGCTGAAGAGGATGCCCAAAACACCTCATTTGTGGCCAATGAGGACATTTGTTGTTACGACGTCATTCCCTTCGGATTGAAGAATGCTGGGGCAACCTATCAAAGAATGGTCAATAAGGTCTTTGCTGGAGAGATCGGGCACACAATTGAAGTGCATGTGGATGACATGGTAGTCAAGAGTATGGACCGAGGTCGGCATGTCAGTGATATAGAAGGAATCTTCGCAATCCTAAGGAAATACAACATCCTGCTTAACCCGGTCAAATGCGTTTTTGGAGTGGCCTCGGGAAAATTTCTTGGATTCATGATAATGCACAGGGGGATAGAAGCAAACCCAGACAATATAGCAGCACTTGTAAACATGGAATCACCGAGAAACTTGAAAGAGGTGCAGCATCTCACGGGTCAAATTGCGGCGCTGGGTCGGTTTATGTTAAAATCCGCTGACAGATGCCTGCCATTTTTCCAAACGATCAAGGAGCGGGCTGCATTTTCTTGGAACGACAAATGTGAGGCTTCTTTTCAGGAGCTGAAAAAATATTTGGGAACCCCACCGATATTATCACCGCCTCTACCGAATGAATAGCTCTACTTGTATTTAGCAGTTTCCGAACATGCGGTTAGTGTAGTATTGATTAGAGAGGAGAACAGTGATCAAAGGGTGGTTTAGTACACCAGTAAAGTTTTGACAGCGGTTGAGCAGAGATATTGTTTAGCAGAGCAAATGGCCCTTGCGCTAGTAGTTGCCTCACGAAAGTTGAGACCTTATTTCCAGGCCCACATGATCCACGTGTTGACTAATCAGCCCCTAATGCAAATATTGCAGAAGCCTGATGTAGCAGGTCGGTTATTGAAGTGGTCAGTGGAACTCAGTGAATATGACATCGAGTACAAAAGTTGACCTGCGATAAAGGCTCAAGTCCTCGCAGATTTTGTAGCAGAGTTAAGCCCAAGTCTTCACACTTGGACAGAAACGTCACGAGTGGCGCCGAAGGATGGACCCTCTTTGTAGATGGGTCGTCTAACTCAGCAGGCGCAGGAGCGGGCATAATATTATAGAAAAACACAGGCACGATGGAAGTGCAGTATGCAATCAGATTTGGGTTCAAAGCAACAAACAATCAGGCAGAATATGAGGCCGTGATCATTGGGCTACGGACAGCATTGCAACTCAGGGTCGAAAACATTATGGTATGCAGTGATTCGTAGTTGGTCATCGAGCAGATAGAGGGTACTTATGAGACGAAGGGAGAAATTATGAATTTATATCATATGGAAGTGGCTGACCTTCATCGGAAATTCAGATCTTGCGAGGTCAAAAAAGTACCCAGATCCCAGAATTCTAGAGCTGACGCATTATCTCGATTGGTATCCTTGAACAGTAATGGGATAGAAAGAACGGTATTCTTGAAGACTCTTCATGAACCCTCTATCATGAGGAAAGAGTATATGGGAGAAGTTCAATTGAGGCAAACAGAATCTACATGGCTCGACCCAATCAAAGCATTCCTTGAAAATGGAAGTTTTTCTGCAGATAGAGAGGAAGGTAAGAAGATTAGAAGAAGGGCTGCTTCCTACCTCATCCTAGATGGGGTATCATACAAAAGAGGATTTACCTTACCTTATCTAAGATGCCTCACCCCGTGGGAAGCGAATAATGCGATGGAAGAAGTACATGAAGGGGCTTGTTGAGGACATCAGCGCAGTAGAACCTTAGCAGTAAAACTTGTATGATGTGGGTATTTCTGGCCTGGAATGAAGAAGGACGCAGTAAGTTTTGTGCAGAAACATGAGAGATGCCAAAAGTTTGGAAACAACATCACACGACCTCCTACACGTCTGTCCCCCGTTCAAAATCAGGCGCCTTTTGAACAATGGGGAGTGGACATTCTCGGTCCATTCCCGAAGGGTAAAAGCCAAATGCAACTCTTGGCTGTGGCGTTGGAGTACTTCACCAAGTAGATAGAGGCCATTTCCTTAGCCACCATAACAGCCCAGAGGTTAGAGAACTTTTTGTGGAAATCAGTTATATGTCAATTTGGGCTTCCCAGAACCTTCATCACTGATAATGGGCGGCAGTTTGAATGCCAATCCTTGAAAGATTTCTGTAGCAGGTAGCAGATAGAGCATCGTTTAACATCTGTAGCACATCCACAAAGTAATGGCCTCACCGAGCTGGCAAATAAACTTATTCTTAGTGACCTCAGAAAAAGGTTGGAAAACACAAAAGGAGACTGGCCTGAGTACCTACCAGCTATTCTGTGGACTTGCCGAACCACTCATAAGACGTCTTCTAGTGAAACGCACTTCATGTTGACATTTGGCATCGAAGCCCGAGTGCCTGTCGAAGTTTCCCTACCAAGCTATCAGGAGAAGCATGGTGACCCAATAGGACCAAGGGAGAGGCTCGACCTGTTGGAAGAAGTACGGGATCAGGCTGAATTGAAGATGGCAAACTGTCGTCAAGCACTGAGGAAATACTTTGATGTAAACGTACGCCCTAGGGAGTTCAGGGTTGGTGACCTAGTACTAAGGAAGGCCGAAGCCGCAGGGCACCACAAAGGCAAGCTCAACCCCACTTGGGAAGGACCCTTTGAGATACTAAGGCAAGTGCGGCCTGGGACATATAGCCTGAGAGATATGCAACATCGCCCCTTGCCAAGGCCGTGGAATGCAGAAAACCTCAAGCAATACTACCGTTAAGTGAAGAAGAGTTTGTGTTATTCCTTTCTCAACCTTATGTTTGTCTCTATTTTTTGTTATTCTCTATGTATTTTGTAGGGTACTCTTTTTCCTTTGTTGGGTTTTCGCCCCAGGGGTTTTACCAATGAAGGTTTTAATGAGGCCCGTTATAAAAAAAAAAAAAAAAAAAAGGATTACTCAACAAATGTTGTTACTATCAACCTCAAGTCAACAAGATTAGAGCGAATAAAAGTAACCTAATCGTGCGACCCTTTGACAATTAGAGCGAATAAAAGTAGCCTAATTGAAGAGTTCCCGAATACAAGTACGGAACACAACCTCAAGTCAACAAGATTAGAGCGAATAAAAATAGCCTAATCATGCGACCCTTTGACAATTAGAGCGAATAAAAGTAGCCTAATTGAAGAGTTCCCAAATACAAGTACGGAACACAACCTCAAGTCGACAAGCTCTTCCGATCTGAATAAAAGTAGCCTAATTGAAAAGTTCCCGAATACAAGTACGGAGCACGACCTCAAGTCAACAAGATTAGAGCGAATAAGAGTAGCCTAATCGCGTGACCCTTTGGCAATTAGAGTGAATAAAAGTAGCCTAATTGAGGAGTAGCCGAGTACAAGTAAGGAACTCGACCTCGTGTCACAGAAAACTAGAACGTATGGGAGAAAAACTGGCAAATTTGGAACTCGAATATATCTGATATCATTTCACTAGTCACATATGTTCTTACAACAATGTTCAACAAAATAGTATATAACCCGACCCGCGGGATTACAAAAAAAAAAAAAAAAAGAGGAGGTAAAGGGAAAGGGGCCTAACAAACAAAAGTTGGCTCAGTCTAATGCCTCCATGTCCTCGTCTTCACCCTCATCTGCCTCCTCATCCTCTATGTCAGGGCGGTCGAACTGGTTGAGGTCAAAGCCTTCCGTCCCCTCTGGAAAGCTCATCATTGGAGAGGTGTCAAGTTCATCTGGCACCAAGCCCGACACTCTCTAATGTCGCGACCGTACATCTCCAATGCATAATTCCCTTTGGCCATTTTGAACTCTTTTAAAGCTTTAAAATTCTCCACAGCCTACTCACGATCCTTCAGCCTCTGCCTCGCGACCTCCTAAAGTTCACTTTCCTTGGTTTGCAGCAAGGACTTCAACCGCTCCACCTCCTTCTCTAGTCCTTCTTTCTCTTCCTTGATCGCGGCCTTCTCTTTTTCAGCCTCCGTGGCCTTGGCAGAGTGATATTGCATGGTTTGCTGCATCTCGGCCCCCAAGTTTGCTCTTTTACGACCTTGTTCTGCAACCCCATACCCGTTGCTTATGGCCTGGAAAGGGCAAACATCAGTGCCAAAATTAAAAATATAACAAGAGTATAAATTTGAGGAAGAACACATACCTTGCAAGCACAAGAGAGAAAATGGTCGATCCCATTCTCTAGGGCGAGCCCATTTCGGTATTTCTCAATCACCTTCGGGATCAGAGGTCGCTTGAGAACGTTGACGACCTCTTCTCAGTCGGAGGAGCGGAGGGAGAATGCGCAGGGATGGCCATCGACTTGCCACTAGACTGGCTAGGCCCGCCTTGTCTTCCCTCAGACGCTTGCCTTGGGGAGTGGGATGGGGGGCGCGAGGAA
This sequence comes from Nyctanthes arbor-tristis, assembly GCA_963692815.1. Classification (NCBI taxonomy): domain Eukaryota; kingdom Viridiplantae; phylum Streptophyta; class Magnoliopsida; order Lamiales; family Oleaceae; genus Nyctanthes; species Nyctanthes arbor-tristis. The sequence goes on from CAVNYN010274221.1 coordinate 14,855, forward strand.
CTTGAGGAGGCATAGAAAAGTTGGAAGCACGAGCATGGGAAGGCGCAACCCTAGAGGTGGAGGGGGCGGTCTTTGTCTTCTTCCTTTTAGGATTATCTCGACGCTTGATGTCGAGACGAGCTCTATTTTCTTCCGCCTCCCTTGCCTTGGCAGCAATTGCAGCCTTTAGGGCCTCATTGTCTGCAACCATTGCTCTTGAAAAGGTAGAACAAAAGACAAAACATCAGCATCAGAGAGAAATTGGGCTTCTATTATACCTACAAGTCTAGAGCATCTCTTTTGCGAAAGTAAAGGGGCCGAGAGGTCGTGATCTAACGTACCCTCTTTACTGTATACCCCAGCCATGAGGAGGAGGTCGTTATGTATGAGGTCGCTCGTTTCCTCAGCTAACAGGAATACGTCTACTACTCTTATTGCACAGGCGGCCGTCTCATCATCAATCTTCCCTATGTCGTTGTACTCTGTCACCTTGGGTCGCTTCCATGTCGACCCAAACAGGTTGCCAACTCCGGGACGGTAATAGAAAAATTGGGTTTTCCACCCATTAGATGAAGAAGGGATCCAAGGTAGGGTTATGACCCTCCTCCCAGCCAGGTATACTAGGCTGTTGCACTTGGGGACATACTTTAGTTCGATAAGGGTCCTAAGCAGGTCGATAGTGGGTTCAATAGCTATGGATCTATAGAGGATAAAGAAGTAGACTAATAGCTTCCACCCGTTGGGGGCTAGTTGGGCCTGACAGATATCGACTAGCCAAAGAAAATAGAGGAAGAAGGTATGCAAGGGAAACCTAAGCCCACCAGCTAGGGCGGCTTTGAAAATGGTGACCTCGCCCTTTTGGCATTCAAAGGGGACGTCACCTGGCCCCGGGACTCGATGAGTTTCATAAAAATGAAGGTCGTAGGTCCTCATAGTTTTCACTATATCACGTTCCTTCCACTTATTTCCCATGGCTGGGACCTGAAGGTCGGGATCTGAGTCTCCCCCAGGGTTTGGGTCGCTACCCTCATCCTCGGTCTCGCTACCTCCCTCTCGGTCGTCCTCACTTGTCTCCCTACTTCTCACCCTATTCAACTCTATTATGGACTAAGCCGATTGTGAAAATGGTTGACGGTAAAAACCCACTAGCTGTACGTCTAAAGGGACATCTACGTCCTCAATTTCTGTAAGGTCGTGAACCTCCACTCTTCACCCAGACATTGTATAAAATCAAGAAAGCAAATAAAGAGAGAAACAAGGTTGGGGGTCGTACCTAATGGGTCTGACAGAATAGGTTCAGACGATTCTCAAAATTCAGGAAACTTTCCTAATTGACGAAGTGACGAAAGAGAGCTATTTCTCTTGCTTTTATAGTGGAAGGTAACCGAAAGGCCACTCTTGGGAGTGCATGTCACTCATTATGGATACATTTGATGCACGTCTTTTCGTTTGCTGACCACTGTGCTTCCTCTTCCTTGAAACCTTATGAGACACTGAAACACCTCGCGGGTAGCAGAGCTGTTTCGACACACGGAGGCCTATGGAAGAGCTATAATTTACATTAGGCCTTCGTGGGCCTAACGATGTTTGGAGGGGTCAAGGTTCGCGTTGGGCCTCCAGGGGCCCACGACGTTGATAGCATTTCGGTTTAAAAGAGAGCACTAGCCCATCTATTCTAACGCAGAGCCCATCAAAAAGGCCCAGGTACAGTCTGTATATAAATATTCACTGTTCACGTGCACATTTCCCGAGACTTTTTTTTTAACCTAAATTTGCTTACGTCATACAATTATTTTCTTAAACCTCCCTTACTTACTCTCACGCCCGAAGGGCTTCGATGGTACGCCCCCTGCCTTCTTTTGCAAGGACAGGGGAGTTTGAACAGAGGCTCGGTCATGCAAAAGTTTATTCATAAGGGCGAATCCGACTTCATCAGAATTTTTGCCGAGCCTTGAATATGCGCTAAAATAAAGTTCAAAGGTCATTCAGTTACTTGTATCAGGGTAATGGTTGTGTATGAAAAAATATTTTTACAGGAAAAAATGCAATTAAGGTCATTAACCATTTCAAAATTAAAACTGCATTCATCATCATCATCATCAACATCGTCATCATCATGATTATTATGACAGGGTTACAAACCTTTGATTAAATCAGTAATTAAATTAAAAGACCATTTAAGGGGAAAAAAGTAATTAAAAGACATTTGGACGAGTAACGACTTCAACGCAAACCTTTGTAACTTCAACATTTAACCTTCTTTTAAACCTTTTTTTCTCTCTTCTTTTTTTCTTTCTTACCTTTTTTACTTTATTTTTTCTCTACAATGTCCTTGACACCATCTAGTTGCAGAAAGTTTCAATGATAACATGGAGAAAAAGCGAAAAGTAAAAGAGAGAACGGGGTAAGAAGGAAAAGAAAAAAGAAAGGTAAAACTAAAATATGACACAAACAAATTAGAAATGCAATTTATTGTCATCAATAAACTCAGTGCACCTACAAAAGAACTATTATGGACAACTCGCTTAAGTTCTTCCAGCCATATTTATGAGATTCTAATTGAAGAACGACTGGAACTGTTGATTTTTGCCGACGCACGTTTTGTTATCGGAAGAGCATTACCAATGCCAAATTTCCAGACATTGTCTATAGAGGAGGATTTCTAGGCGTTTTCCATATAGGAGAGATAAAAACGCGTAAATTTATGTTTGTTCCATATATTTCTTAATTTTATTTCAATTATTACCTTTTTAACCACCTTTCTCTTATTTCTTCCGCATTTCATTATTTTTGTATCTTTTTTCATTATCATTTCCAAAACAATGTCTACATCTGGACGCCTATATTTTTCACTACTATATCATCATTATTTTTGAATATTTTCTTTCACTTTCTCACTATTTTTTCTCTATGTTTCTTTCTTTTCATTTTCAGTTAAAAAATCTTTATCACTATCTCTAATTCTAATAGATATCTACAATAGACAAGAGCATTGATACCGATCGGTCATGCTTTCCATTGAGAAAATCGAGAAGCAAGAAGAACTATTCTGAAATACGTCTACTTGCTATAAACATGTTTGAGACTAGCTAGTTATTCAAAAAGCCATATTCTCGTTGTATTTCAGTTTTGTATTTTGAGAGTAATCATTTAAGAAAAAATGGACTCATTTTTACTTCTTTTAGTATTTTTAGTTTTTTTGTACTTGAAATACTCGAAACAACAAAATTTCGTTTTGGATCTTTTTTACAAAAATATTTCACACTTTTGAAAATGTTTTTTTAAAGATAAGAAAGTAATTAAATTTTTAGTATTTTGAACAATTGACGACTAAAAATACTGTGATAATGACAAAGTAAGCATGGCCTAGACTACCAATTCATTTTATATTTATTTATTTTTCTCTCTCCCTCTAAAATACATGGGGATAGGTGATGAGATGAAAACGAGGGGAAAGATGGGTATAGTTCAAACTCAAATATTTAAGAATCTAACTACTCTACTGCAATTCAAACCACTATTTTAGATTTACTGAGTACTTTGGAAGAAATTTACTTTAAAGAGAAAAACTAGATAAATCTAGTGAAATACACTGTACATGCAGCTAAATTGGATGGTGTCTGGGACAACGAAAAGAAAGGCATTTAAGAAAGGAAGAAGACAAAAAATAAATTATGATTTGTTTATCCTTCCTACTAATGGATCCATGAACATATTAATTGAATTCGTCATCCTAGAATTTTCGGGTCCTTCTAGACGCCAATTTGGTTGTAACTTCTTTTTTTGACTTAGCATGTGGAATGTAATAAACGAAATTTAAAACATTATTAGGTGCAGTAATTAACTAATTTATACACCTCAAGTTCGGTTGAAGTCATTATTATTTTTATAAAGCCACTTATCAACGATATTGTCAGGATATATTTTATACATTGAAAAGAAACGAAAAGAAAATGAAAGAAAGGAAACCTAAAGAGTTTGTCAAACAATTGTACCTATACTTTGAATTTAATCAAGCACCGAACCCCAAAAAAATGCAGATACTAGACATATAGTGTTATTGCAGCACCAAACAAATGGTATGATATAAAATTAACTGCTATCATGATATTTAGAGGTGGTGATTTACTCACATCAACAATTGATATCGTTATATTACTGCACTAGATATTTAGTACCTGAAACTTTACTCTATATATATATGCATAGAGGTTTAGGTTTGATGCATAATATGGTTAACGTGAATTGCATGGTTAAAGAACTATGTGTGAAAGCTGCTCATCCCATATATTGCATAAAGTAAATTGATCAGTAAATGGACACTTTGGTTGTAAATTGTTTCATTGTAATAAGAAATGAACCAACATAGTTAGAATTCATTATTGATTTAACAATAATATCATGGGTAAGAAAATTGAATCTCACAAGTTTCATGTGAGCTATATATTGTGTGTAAACCTATCGTTTACTATATTATCATGACTCAGTGAAATACATATTGTCAAACTCTCCATTTTGCAAAGACATTCAATTGTTCTTTTTTCATATGTTTCAGGTTAATATGTAATCCAATTTCCACCTTTCAATTGAGAGAAGATATAGCTCCAACTTCTGATGTGGCGGTGCCACATCAGTTCTTCATCAAACTAGGGACGATGACTTAGCAATGCCTATGTAATGATGACATGTCATTAGCACGTGAGCTCCACAGTAAATTTAGTTTTCTTTTTATATTCTATTTTCTCATGTATTACGTTATTTTTAAATCAGTTTCAATCCAAGGGCACGCATCAATTCCATAAAAAATTATATAAACTTTCTGGGCCAAAGTAGAATAATTCAAGGGTATATTAGAAAATTTGTGCCTTAATTTTATTTTTGCACATGACAATATAAATGTGGCCGTTAAGAGTAATGCTATACTTCCAAGTTAGTTTATCAATTAGTTACCGGTTTACAACTTTAACATTAAAATATCATTACTCAGATTATTTAAATGTCTTAATTGACAGTTTTACCCTTCATATTAATACATAGCCAGTGAATTACTTAGTGAACTAACCTGAAAATTTATCATTACTCATGTGGTTACGTATTGCAATTTCCTCTGTAAATAATTTTTTTAAAGAATTTGTAAGAGGGACAATGAGTGAAATCAAACAGTGGATTAAAAGAACTTGTTTAAGTTGCAATTAGACAGCTCTTGTCAGATTATTTGATTTGAGTTCAAATCATTATTCCAACACCCATGATCTATGAATTATACAAAAAATAAATTAGAACTAAATATTGGAGAAATATATGATGAATTTAATTTCTCTGACTAAATTCCATTTTAGAATAAATTCCTAACATTTAAAAATCACCCGAATCCATCTACGAAAAAATTTTTAAAAAAATGAAAAAGAAAGGAAAAAGGAAACAGAGTCACCCAAATTGATGGACCCCCCAGATACGCGGTGCTGACATAAAAATAACGCAAAACTCCGCACATGCAACGCGTGAGATATCGTCAGCGTTGACGGCCGGACTCTCTCTCTCTCTCTGTCTCTCATATGTCATCCCCGCCGCGGGAGGTGGGGGTCACTGTATATATACCCATATAATCTCTATATAAATTTCTCTAAGCATTCGAAGATTCTCCCCAAAACCCACAATTCATTTCATAAATCTTCTTCCTTCAAGAAATTAACAAACCAAGAAACCATGCAAGAAGCAATTTCATACAGATCAAACTGGGTGGTTTCACACCAGCTCGAAAATCCCATAATTTTTCCCAACAACGTTAGAAGAATCAAAGAGAATTCTTCACCACCACCATCATCGTCAGTTGACTATTACTACATCGATAAAAGATCAGAAACAAAAGTTACAGAAGATGATGATGTTTTGAAGAAGATGGTTGAGGATAATGCAGTGATTGTATTTGGCAAAAGAGGTTGCTGCATGAGCCATGTTGTGAAGCGTTTGTTGCAAACTTTGGGTTCCAATCCTGCAGTTTACGACGTTGACGAGGAAGCCGAAAATCATGTCGTCGATGAGCTGGACGGGATCAGGGCCGTTGGTTCGGAGGAGGGTCGGGTTCAGTTTCCGGCGGTCTTCATCGGCGGCCGGTGGTTTGGAGGGCTGGATCGGATTATGGCTACACATATTACCGGAGAGTTGACTCCTTTGTTGAAGCAAGCTGGAGCCTTATGGTTATGAATTAATTTATTTATTATAATTTTTGCTATTTATTTAGCTGTTTTGTCGACTTTATTGATTTGTGTTTTTTATTACCGGTTTTAGATGTTGGTTTTCTATTTTCTTATGAAGTCAAATGGGTTTCATGAGTCCGACTACTAATCACATGCCATTATATATATGAAATTATATGTTATTTTGAAGAAACTATATGTGATTTTCTAATTTAATTGTGATTGGTAATTGGTGCTATATTATATAAAACTCTTAAAAACAGCTTTGTTTTCTTTCCTAGTAACTAAATATGAATGAACACTAAATGCAAGATTAGCAACAGAATTTTAGTAACAGAATCAATTCCGTTACTATTAGTAACAGAATAGTAACACATAGTAACAGAGCTCGAATTACCCAGAATTAGTAGCAGAATCATTTTGTTGCTACTTTTTCATTACCAATCCGTTACTGAATAGTAACGGAAAATTTTTGTTACTATTAGCAACAAAATAGTAACGTATTAGTAATGGAACGCGTATAGCCACGGAATTAATAACGGAATCACTTCTGTTACTAATTTGGTAACGAAAAACTAAATCTGTGGTTAAATTAGCCACCATAGAATTAGAAAGAGATTTAGCATCTGAACGTTTTCATTACTAACAATCCATTAACCACAAATTGACTCATTTAGCAAATGAAATTTCCGTTGCCAATCGTACATTTTCTTATAGTGGAAGGGGAAAGATTGAAAATTTTGAAAGGTACTCTATGACTTTTGAGTTAGAATCAGATTCATGACAAAAGCAAGCTGAATTAAGTTGAAACTGAATTTCAGTGTTTTTTTTTTTTTTTTTTTTGGGTTACAAGAGGGCATAGGGGAGGGAAGGGAAATGAAGGAAAGAGTATGTGTAATTCAAACCCAGAATCTCTCGCTCAGAACGTAAATATCTAATTACTACGCTACTTGTTTGAACCACTGAATTCTAATTTTATTTTCTGCTATTTAGTTACGGTGAAAATAATTTAAAATTCACAGTGCACTCTTTAACAAGTTGGTTATTGGACCAATAAAATGCCCTAACCCTATTACAGGTACTACTTTCCTTTATAGCTCCCGGTCCTATTGGCTGGCTCTTGAAGGCGCGCACTGAACACTAGATCATATCATTGTTGGCCTTTTTTTTTTAAATAATTTTTAGATCACCATTGTTTAAATTAAATTTTAAGTCAACTCCCAAGTCGGTGAAATAGAACGGACTCCAAAAATTATAAATTTGTTGAAACAGGTGAAAAGTAAAATGTCACAACTTTTTGAATAATTTCTTCACGAGGCGAAACCCGCCCCTGTACTAGGTTGTTTTCTTCATTGATGATTGAATTACCAGTGGCGGCATGGTAAAAAAAATAGTTGAAGAGCTAGCTGAAATTGGACGATCGCTAACCGAAATATCAATTTTTTTCCTTAAAGGTTAAAAAAAGATTAATATCTCAAAAAAAGGGGTAGTAGGAGATCGGGGTGGCCACCCCATGCCGGTTCTGTGATTTGAGACCTACGAGTTAGCTATATGCAATTTTTTCCCGGTGAGGGAACTAATTAACGAGAAAAAAATAAACTTTTTATTTATTACAACTATATATATTATTTACATCACCACAAATCGATTGACAATTAATATATAAAAATTAGAGTCTAAAGTCGACCAACACCACATTGTATAATTGCATAAACTAATAAAACTTTAATTTGATAACCTGACAAGGCTTCAATCATTTATAATAATTACATAATTAGTAAGAGTAAACTGTTGTAACGTATAAACAACAGCAATTTTGTTTTGTCTACAAATAAGTATGTTATTAAATATGCGTGTATACTTGGCACATATCTTGGCTATAAGTGTTAGGTGTTTGTAATTTAGATGTGTATCATACATGCATGCATGTTATTAGGTCTATGTGTAGGTAAAATAAAATTCCTAGTATAAACAAATAATAAAGCTAATAAAAGATTCAAAAGACCATTCACTCAAACAACATTCTTTTTGCAGTTATAGAACAAAATATCAATCAAACATTCATAATTTATTTGTTCAATCATTCTTTTTCAATTATTCCATTATAAAAAGAAAAAAAAATGGAAGAAGGAAAGCCAAGGATTGGAAATAATTGTCCAACGCGAAAATTTGTCTTTTTTACTTGGGATCTCGAAACTTATATATGCATCCTCTGTCTCATGACAAAACTGGCCCTGACCATCCCTATCTCTGCTCGTGATTACCAAACATAAGAGAATAATACCTTCCATTACTAATGAAAATGATTACCATCTTATGTTAAGTAAAATTAGTACCATATATTGAATGAATCAAGCTGATAATCTAAAAGTTTTTCTATGAATGATTTTCTATTGATTCTTGAGCTTTATATAAGAGTCTGATCTAACTCTATAAAAATCAATGCTAATCAATTGCATTGGTACTTGGTCTGTTGGGATTAAAGTTTTTAGCTATTAGTCAATAAATTAAGGGTTAATTAATTTCACAAACGGTCTCCAACCTTTACACTTTCTATTAGTTGGGTCCCTTACCTTTTTTTGTCAATACAATAAGTTCCTAACATTTCATAAATTCATTCTAACATTTCATAAATTCATTCATAAGCTCCTTTAATTTATGATTTTTTGCCATTACTTTTTAAATAAAAACAAAAAAATCTAAAAAATAATAAAAAAAAAAGGAAAATAAAAATTTCACTACCTACATAGCTAACTCTACCCATTCAATAAAAATTTCCCTACCTACATAGCTAACTTTACTCATTCTACTCATATCCCTTAATATGACTGAAAATGACAAATACTTATATATTTTTCTCTTTTGAGAAACTCCAATTTTTCTATCATTTACGATAGCAGCAAGAGGAACAAACAGCAAAATTGTGGGTTTCATCTTTTGTTACTAGAAATAACCACCAAAAGTTTTCACCCTACCTCCTAGTTACCCACTTACATTCCTACTAGAAAATTCCAGTTGTCATTTCCAGTAATAAAAGAGGAGACTAACAATGCTGCTACTTGTTTCTCCCCGTTCTGTAATAATTGACAGGAAAACTTGAGGTTCCTCAAAAGAGAAAAATAGTATAAGTATTTGTCATTTTCGGTTATGTTAGAGATCTAGGTAGAATGGGTAGCTAGCTAGATTTCCTTTTTATTTTTATTATTCTTATTATTTTTTAGATTTTTTTATTTTTATTTAAAAAGTAAGGTAAAAATGTTGTCATAAATGACTTTACGAGTGAATATATGAAATGTTAGGAACCTACAACATTGAAAAAAAAAAAGGTTAGGGCCAGCTGATAGTAAGCGCAAAGTTGGGAACCGTTTGTGAAATTGACCGATTAATTAATCATAGATGCCGCAGTGTTGTTGTATTATGTCAAGCATGCCAGACTTGTCAGTTGTGTCATATATTTTACGGTTACAATTGCATCAGATAAAAATTGTGTTATAACTGCATTCACTTGTATGCATCACTGCCGTTTGATTTATTAGTGTCTTAAATGGCTCCAACTGTTCCACCGAATACGATTGATCTAAGAATCTGTCATTTCACCTTTGTATTTAAGAACAAAATTATATTAAAGGACTAAATTAAATATTCACATGATTTTTATAAATAGGCTTATTCAAGGAAGTCTTGTCTGAATAGCTATGTTTTCTAGAAACCTAAAACTCCAAGACAAACTATAAGTTTGTTGAACAAAATATTTATTATTTAATCTTAAAGCTAGCTTAAATAAAATAGATTTCCAACATGCATATCCTAAAATAAAAGGAGTGCTACTTTGCTCAACTATTCACTGCTGAGAGTTTTAAGAAAAATCTAAAATTATCCTGACAACTCACTGAAACTGCTAATTTGACTCATTCTAAATGCACAAGAAAAAAAATCAAATCTGAAAATAGTAAAATCGCAAATTACGTAGATGTCCAGGTTAAAATATTGCATTTTGGAGACCTAGCTAGTGTATATGCCGAAATATATATGTATATATATATATATCAATTGATGAATAATGTTATTTAGTACCACTGGTGCTTGGCACCATATCAAAGTGGTATGAAATGATAAGTTGAATTAAATGGGTCTTTTATTCATTCATTTAGTTTCACTTATCATTTAATATTGCCATATTGATTGCCACATAGATTGGTGTCAAGCACTATTTGTGTTACGTAGCATTATTCATATCAATTTTGGATTTCTGGCCAAAAGATGAAGAACAAAGAAAAAACCGGAGATGCCGAAGGGGAAAAATGCACATGGAAACCACCCAAGAACAAGCAAGAACATAGTGAATCCCAATATGACCCCAAGAACACAGTAAATTACCATATTCAAACAGAATGCTGCGCTCAGGACCGCTAAACTATACAACATTCAACCACTAAGCTCTAACAAATTCAAACTGGAATGCTAGGCTAACGACCACTAAATTCTACCACATTGAAAAAAGAATGCTAGTTTTAGGACGGTTAAACTTTACCACATTGAAAAAACAATGCTAGGTTTTAAGACCACTAAACTTTATACAGCTTTCAAACAGAGTACTAGTGATGTAGCCAAAATAAGTTAAGACATTGGGCAAATGGGCCGCTAGTCTACAGACCATGAATATTATTGTAGAAAGAGGAAATTAGGTGATATATACACGTATTGAGTTTTTAAATACAGGCACAAACATAAATTGAGGCCATTAATTACTAAAAACGATACAAAACTATGTGTATGGCACCAAACATTCAATGCACGCCACATAATCATATAGTATAATATGGTGCCAGAATATATAGTGTTAAATGGAAACTTTACAGCCAAAACCATTAACTAACGTCCAATTATGGCTAAGTTTTGATTGGAACTGCCACACTAGCAACAGGAACCTTTGTTGTTATTCTGTCATTTTTCCCCTTTTTATCTGTTTTCTAGTTAAATTAAATGTGAATTTTTATTTTGCCGTATTTTTCGATCTATGAATTTCAAAATAAATGTGACTTTTTATTTCTATATGTGATTTTCTTTATTAAATGTGTTTTTTGTATTTTTATATTTGACTTTTTATTTCTGCATATGATGTCTCTTATTACATGTGAATTTTTTATTTATATGTACACTAGTTTTTCACCAGTACGTTGCACGCGAAATTATCCAATCAAATTATAACTAGTTATATATCATAATATTATCTAGGATGAATACTTCTAATCATTATAGCGTAATGTGTCAATCATGTATCATAGAACACATTGTTATTGTAATGTACTTGACATATGAATTTGTCCTATGTTACACTCTAGAAGTACAAATTTTATATTACACCATGCCTACTATACGATGGACTTTATATAGTACTTATAATGTGTGGGACATCGCTCTTCCGATCTAAAAAATTTAAAGAATCAACTGAGAATATTATAAACTCAAGATGTACGAAAAATATCACATATATAATAACAGTGAGATTCAGGAAAAAATAATAAGACAATTAAAATAATAATGAATAAGTTAATTATAATGCAAAAATTACACAAACACTAACAAATGACAACATAATAATAAGGATGAACTAATACAAATTACCAAACAATTCTTTGTACACAATATTTACAGTGGATTTGCTTGGA
>CAVNYN010274222.1:0-15977 GCA_963692815.1 Nyctanthes arbor-tristis
CATAGGCTGAAACACGTGAAATCAGATGTCATTACTCAAATGGTAATGTGGGTAAATAGCTAACTGCGAAGTGATCGGGAGTGCAAAGAAACCTTGCATATGTGGTAGGTCCTGAATCTTAAGCAGTGGCTGCAGCCGGTTCCTCAGCCATCTGGGATACCGGAAGGAGGGTGCAGATGAGGTTCCGGTCACCGTACACATTGTCAACACGTCCTGATATGGCAAAAAGAGAAAGTTACACGTTTGGCTAAGCCAACAAGTTTCAAAAATTGGACAAGCAGAACTAATTCCTGAGTTATACTGAGAGGAGCACTACCAATAAAAAAAGGCTCACTGAACGCACCTGTAGTTGGCCAGAACTTGGCAGCCTTGAGCCAGGGAGCAGGGAAGGCAGCATATTCCCGAGAATATGGCTTTGTCCATGCATCGGCCATGAGCAGTGATGGTGGATGCGGTGCCCCCTGGATTCACAATTTCAATTAGTTTCTCCAAAGTATGCCACGAGAAAAGGATGATGGAAGTGATAGACAATGTTACAGAGACAAAGAAATGTTACGGATAAATGATTGTAAATCCTTTCACAGAATAAAAGAGAAGATCCATCATGTTCCTATACTTTTGTTGTTACTGTCTTCATTTTCTTTAGTTATTTACTAAGCAAAATCAGGATCCGCAGAAATGTGACTCTTACCTTGAGAACATTGTTATGTACATCAGCATTTCCTTTCTCAATTTGTGCAATTTCTTCTCTAATTGAAATAAGTGTGTCACAGAACCTGTCTAACTCAGCCTGCGAATGAAATGAGATGGGTTTATTTCACTGTATTAAGGGGAAAAATGGTGAAAGTAGTGCATCGTGTAGTCCACTCACTTCTACCTAACATGTACGAGACTGCTGTATTTTCTTACCTTGCTTTCACTTTCTGTTGGTTCAATCATGAGTGTACCAGGAACTGGCCATGACATTGTCGGTGCATGGAATCCATAATCCATGAGACGCTTGGCAACATCTTCGGGCTCAATTCCAGCAGTATTCTGAAATAAATGTCACTTTCAGTAAGAAAAAGGAGATTGCAGAAGTTGGAAGGAAGCTGCTTGTGTATGTTACGCTCAAACAGAATTACCTTAAAGCCCCTCAAGTCAATGATGAACTCATGAGCAACAGTACCATTGACACCACGGAAAAGAACTGGGTAGTGCTTCTGTCAATCCAACGCATTAAAATATTAATAGGGAAACAGCAGATTGCCAATATTACCCAATATTCTCTGAACAATGAGTTTTCATGTGAAAATCTCAATAAAAATAAATGATGCTTCATTTTCATATGATGTAGGAGTTTGGTAAGGTTATCAAAACACAAATTGAGAAAAAGAGAAAAACACACATTCTTCTACAACAATGACTAAAGGCCATCCCATTACATGAATAGAACTTGTCTATTATGCTCCTTTTTAGGTTAAATAGAAAGCAATAATAGAAACATAGTAAACAGGAAAAGAAACCTCCAAACGCTTTGCCATGTAATTTGCATTCAAGATAGCTATCTTTGATGCTTCTGTTAATCCCTTCGACCCCATCATGGCAATGTAGGTGTATGATATTGGCAAAATGAGTGCAGAGCCCCATGGTGCAGCAGAAATAGTACCAAGGGGCTGAGACTTGTCAGGGAATGGTATACCTCCTGTTGGTATCTGCAACACAAAAAATTTACCAATATGAACACCTAGCCGTTGCAGAAGATCATATGCAACAACATAATCCACACCGAAAGTTTCTTTATACATACCACTGGATGCGATGGTAGAAATGGTGCCAGATGTTTCTTCACACCAATGGGCCCCATGCCAGGTCCTCCTCCTCCATGAGGAATACAGAATGTTTTGTGGAGATTGAGATGGCAAACATCAGAGCCAATAAAGCCTGGACTTGTCAAACCAACCTGGATGAACAAAAGATTGGTCAAGAAAGAGTAATTAGGTTCTCATTTTCAGAGTGCAACATGAGAGGAAAGGGAAAAGAGCAAGCAATCAGAAAAGGGAAAACTAGAGAAAATCACTAGCATTTAACACAAGAAGGTGTACAGAAGGAAAAATGGGGGATATAAATGAAATGGGGGAAAAAAGGCAAATCAGCACGAAAAGGTGGTCAACTAACATCTTCAAGAAAATAAACAACTTATTCGAGCAAAATCTAAGCCATAAATAGCCAATCAGAACATGTTTATTCTGATTGCTTACTTAAATCTCTCTGAATAACGAAAACAGCAATTTTAATTCTGCTCACACTTGTTGCAGTAAAGAAAAGTTAGAGAATTATGTGGAACATATTTTCTAGACATGATTGTGACATAAGACAATAAGAGGACCATTTGAGGACAAACTAAAATCATAAGAGTGCAAGCCAGTTATCTACCTGCGCGTTCATGTTTGCTCCATCCATGTATACTTGACCACCATTGTCATGAATAATCTTACATATCTCATCAATGCCTTCCTCATAAACTCCATGAGTTGAAGGATATGTAACCTGATTTGAGTAAATGTTTTTAAAAAAAGGTTGATATTTACATGCAAGTATCCACATGAAATTTTAGCTTTAATAATATATACCATAAGAGCAGCTAGTTTTTCCTTATTTGCTTCAGCCGCCTTCCGCAACTCTTCAATATTTATGTTACCCTTGGCATCTGTTCCAACAGCAACAATGTTCATCCCACACATTGCAGCACTTGCAGGATTTGTTCCATGTGCTGAGACTGGTATAATGCAGACATCACGGTGGTGGTCTCCTCTCGACTGCAATACAAGTTCAGTATAATCAGCGGCAATAAAGAAATGCTTAAAATTTACAGCTTAGGCTGCTTAGCCTAATCACCCTTGAGCCAGATTCATTTTTGAAAATAGGGGTCCCATAAACAGTGCCATGGAGTCTCTTGCATGAATATATAGTACTTCATAAGCCTTTTACTCATTATAAATCATATGTCTAGTTTTTTTCCCCTAACGCAATAGGAGGCAAACTTTAGTAACATATATGATCTAGTACAAAAAAACTAGCTTTTCAGAAATTCTAAGAGTTACAATGGTACTACAGTACCATATGATATGCACGAATGACCATCAACCCTGCATCTCTCGCCCGCAGCACCAGCATTGGGTTGCAGAGAGAATGAATCAAAACCTGTAATTGTACACAACAGTTCACCCAAGTTCTTGAACATTTCCTGAAAGAAGATTACTACATTTGATTATTAACCATAAAAATGTAAATCAGGAATTCTTCAAACACAAATCTAGATGTTGTATTTCAAGTGATTTATAATCACCTGGTAACCGGCAGCCTGTTCACTAGGAGCAAAAGGATGAAGGTCTGAAAAGGCGGGCCATGTAACCGGCATCATCTCTGTTGTTGCATTCAACTTCATTGTACAAGATCCCAGTGGAATCATGCTGTGGCACAATGAGAGATCCTTGGCTTGAAGCCTAGAGATGTATCTCAGAAGCTCATGCTCAGTGTGATATCTGCAAAATCAAACTGCAAATTAAGATTTGAAACCTAATTAAAAAATTTTTAAATTTAACTTGGAAAGGCCGTACGAGTTAAATATTGAGTGAGTCAGGTATGGGCTCTCCCTCACAAGCCCTGGTGGGATCACATTTTGAACCTCTGGCGCAAGTGATGCAGCAGCAAATGGTACCTAGTGTGTGCATTAAGAGAAAGCTTAGAATGCGAAAATACTTGGAAGCTACTCAGATGACTGAACAAAATTGTTACTTACAGATCTTCCCAGTTGCAAAAACTTCAAAAAGCTTGTCCACATCTTCTAAAGTTGTTGTTTCATCAAAGGAAATGGTTATCTGAACAATGAACGGTGATTATTTCTGTGTCAAAATTTGTAATTTACAAATCAAGGTAACAATAAAGAGAATTTGTACTTACAGATCTTCTTATCCACAATCCTCAAATTTATACCATTCTTGTAAGCAGCATCAGCAATGACCTTTGAGTCAGCACATTTAACTTTCACAGTATCAAAGAAAGGAAGACCCTGGACTTCAACAGTCCCGAGCTTTTTCAGTCCAGCAGCAAATGTTCCGGCCAGTCCATGAACCCTTTGGGCAATGGTCTTGAGGCCTTCTGGTCCATGATAAACAGCATACATAGCAGCCATGTTTGCCAGCAATGCCTAAAAAGCAGAAGATGTTATTTAAACAGAACTGACAAGAAATCTATAACTTCTGCTAATTATTATGAAGATCAGGTAACACAAATGGGTTATCATGCCAGAAATGCATACAGTTTTGTGACAATGAATGATATTAATGTAGTAGTTCGAACACAAAATTTATAACCATCCAGTATTGCATAAGAAGCAATTCAATTACACTTGACATCAATTTCAATTTTGACAAAATTCTGATTCAGTAGATTATATGCTATTGTAGATATTGAACAGAGATAATGAGAAAAAAAAGGATAGAAAGTTGGCAGAAAACTAAACTACCTGAGCTGTGCAAATATTGCTAGTAGCTTTGTCCCTACGAATGTGTTGCTCCCTAGTCTGCATTGCCATACGAAGAGCAGTCTTTCCTGTAGCATCAATACTGACACCAATAATTCTTCCCGGCATCATCCTCTTATACTCTTGGGAAGTGGCCAAGAAAGCAGCATGAGGACCTCCATAACCCATCGGGACACCGAACCTCTGAGCTGAACCAACCACAATATCTGCTCCCAACTCACCAGGCGGTTTCAACATAGTCAAAGCCAACAAATCAGATGCCATGACAACCTTAACTCCATTGGCATGTGCATTCTTAATAAACTCCCCATAATCCAAAATCTCACCCTCAGTCCCTGGATATTGAACTAGGACCCCACAAACATCCCCTGATTTATAATCAATCTCCTTTACATCAGAAACAACGATGGTAAGGCCAAATCCATCTGCTCTAGTCTTACAAACATCAATAGTTTGGGGGTGACAGTTACTAGCAATAACAAAAGTTTTCTTTTTTCCCTTCTGAATATTGTTACACATGGCCATTGCCTCTGCTGCAGCAGTCCCTTCATCGAGCAAAGAAGCATTCGACATGGGCAGTCCAGTAAAATCCGTAATCATTGTCTGAAAATTCAGCAATGATTCGAGACGTCCCTGTGAAATTTCAGCCTGATAGGGCGTATACTGCGTGTACCACCCCGGATTCTCTATAATATTCCTCAATATAACCGGAGGAATCAGAGTATTATAATAACCCATCCCAATATATGACTTGCAGACCTTATTCTTATCTGCCAAACACTTCATGTGGGCTATCATTTGTGCCTCGGTCAATCCCTCATCAAAGATAGGAAATTTCATGTTATCAATACGAATAGATTTAGGAACTGTGGCATCAATAAGCTCATCAAGACTATTGTACCCAACAAACTCAGCCATTTTGGTTTGCTCTTCCGGGGTGGCCGAGTTATGCCGGCGAGGAAATGTATCACTGGGTTTCAGGGCCTCGACAGAAATGGATCGAGTCCCAACATACTGTGCCACACTTCTCGAAGAAACATTATGGGTCCTAAAGTTATTGTTACCTTGTACTGCACTCGGGGATAACGAGGAAACGTACCTGGAGGACCTGTACAATGCAGGGGATTCAGTCAATTCTGAAACTAGGCGTTTCAGAATAGCCCGGTTGGCCAATTTTCTTGCACGCTCCATTCTCGGGAATATGAGCAAAAATATCAAAACGAAAAGGGTTTTGCAATTGAATGACACCCGAAAAGGGATGAAGAAAAAAGAGAGGAATGTGTAGAGCTCTTGTTCAGTGCTCTTTTGCTATATATTTTGCTTTCTTTTCTGATAAAAAAATTTTATCTTTCCATAATCTCAGAAAGTAGGTGGTGGTTTCTTGGAGATGCACCTTCTTTATTTTTATGTACATTGTGTGTGTGTATATAGATATATATATATATATATATATATGCCTACTATAATATATATATATATATAGATATATAGATATATGCCTACTATAAAATTCAAGGATAAAATTGCAAAGTTAGTCTGGACTTCTTATTTGAGTATCATTTGATCCCATGAGATTTATATACTCAAATACGGAACACTACAACTCACGGTAAGCCTTGGCAAAGAAGAAGTGTTAATTGCTTGATTTTTATTGAAAGAGGTAATGTTAAAGAATTCTATTGGTCTTTTAACTCGTAAAAGAACTGTAATTGTAGAAAAAAACCTTATCAATCTTTTGATTTTATGCAAGGAATCTTGGATGCCACCATTTCTCAATTTGATTTGATCATTATAAACTGAAGTAAACGCATATTATCAACATTAATGGATATTATAATTCAACAGTCTCGTATAGTCTTGATGTAGCAATCTCGGAGTAATTGCCTTATCAAAAAACCCTTTTTATGTAAGTATAGTTGAGAGGTATCGCATTCATTTTCAAAAGTCTAAATCAACGTGTTAATCAAGTAATAGATTAAGGCCTAGAGGGAGGCAATACAATTTTCGCAAAACTCAGTTAGGGGAATTAGCATATATATTTTAGAGAATTTGAAATATATGGAAAGGGGAAAAAAAATCAGTTGCAAGATTCAGTGGTTGGTGGGTGAAGCTCGTAAGGACCTCAAGGCAGAATGTACTCAAAATTGAGGAAAATGACACCGAAAAATTGTTATCTTGGTCAAAATCTTGTTTTGATAAGGAGGCTTCCTAAGCCAATGGTTTTGGTAAATTTTATCTTTTATGTGCATAAATAAATATGTATGAAATAAGGACAATATTTTGTTTTGCATTTTGCAAAAAAATGAATGGAAGAGAATGAATGAGGAAGGATTGAGATTCAGTGGATTAAATTGAACGAGGTTAGAAACTTTGTTGGGCATGGAAAATTCAACCTGAAAAAAAAACAATTGAAAGATTTTTGGATTAGAGGGGACACAAACTTGGGTGGCAGCTTCTCTTTCACATTTGGCTTATCTTATTTTCTCACCTCACATAAGGAGAGAATCAAGAAATTGAAATGAATTTCAAATCTAGTAAAAAAAAATGTGAATCGTATCTTTAGATTCTATCCACCATCAATTATAATTATTGAGTGATGAATGTTTGAACAAACGGAAACCACGTTGACGATTGAGTTAACATAAAAAAAAATACATAAAAATTGAAAACAAGTAAAGAACACATGATTTTGCGTGATTCCTTCTTAAAACAACAATTATACTCATTTATTATTACTGAATCTCAAAAAACACAAACTTATAATAATGCATAAAAAATTAACGCCTCTCTAATTCTCCTTATAATAGTATGGAATCAGTACGATTTTATGTGAAGTTAAACCAAGTAAGAAAGTTTCCATTAAAATATTTGTGTTCATTTAGGTTAGTAAACGAATTGCAATTTTGATTCTAAATGTTTTGAGGCTGGTGATGATATGGGCTTATAATGTCAACTGAAGTGTAGGGTGGTGAATCTTGCATTTAATAAAGGAGGGGTTACGTTTTGGATACTAACAGTAATGACCGTTAGATCAGTTGCAAATGCCATGGTGGTGAAATCAGTGGTTTATTTTTTTCTCATGAGATTCTTACCAATAAATCTAGAGAGGAAAGGGTTAACAAAAGGGTGCTTACGTTGATATCACATTTTTTATTTATTAACCACACCACAATACCTTTCTCCCAAGGGAAAAAAAAAAAAAACCACAGCACAATACTCAACATCCTTTATACTTTTAAATCTTTATACTTACTTGTATACTTATTTTTATCATTTTTTTACTTTTAACATTTATTACTAGGTCATCTTGTATACTTATTTTTATCATTTTTTTACTTTTAACATTTATTACTAGGTCATCTTGTATGAAGTGATATCTTAATTTCTAAAACTTCATTGCGAGAATTGCCTAAAGTTTTTACATTAAAAAACAACAATATACAACTATGCATTTTCATACGATTTTAAGGTACATAAATAAAAATTTTTAGATATATCTAATTATTAAGAACGTGAGATGATAAGTAAATCAAAAATTCGAGAACAAATGTACCAAAATCATTCAAGGGCCTAAATGTTATAAGGAACAAAGACTAGGGATGTTCAACTTATAAAAATGTGGTGTGTTTTGTAAAATGAGTAGCGTAAATATAATTACGCTTGACAAAATCTTTTACAAATTAGGATGATTTTTTCCATCTTATCCTTGAGTGTTTTTTTTTTATTGGAAAAATAATTTAGAATTTAATGCATGTATGTTTAGTGGGTTAGGCCTGTTAAAAAGGAAGACTGGGTTTCAGTCTTTGGTCCGCACAAAAAGGGCCACACCCTCTGGCTTAAACGGGTCGGTTTGTAAGAAGAGTCACCAAATTATCGCTTCACTTGAAAGTTGATCCTTAAACTTCAATCACCAGTAACCACACCACTGAACTTTGACCTGTAATTATTTTCTTTTCTTTTCTATTCTTTTCATTTTTTTTTAATTACAAGAGATTGTAGGCAAGGAAATCGAACCTTGTTTAAGCGTGTGAAAAGCCCTACTAAGACATCATTAGCCAACATAAATCTTGACACTTTATCTTGTAATCAGATCACTTTAACACCAATTGCCATCAATTATTATATAAGTACCAAATTGTAAATTAATAACAATTGAATCACGATTATCACGATGTGTGATGTGTTAACAGAAATCAATGACGTCAATTCAAAATGAATTTGTTGTGTCTAGCACACATGCCTTCTCAACGACAATTTCATCAAGCCCCTTAAAAATATTGAAATAATACTAAATCGAAAAGGAATGATTTTGACTGCAACCTGCTAAGAACACATTGATAGGCAGCAACAATAAGACAGTAAGAATCCCAGATTCTACAGATATCAATGGCTTTTTTGCATTAAGGACCAGCAAACACCGGAAAATGGTATAAAGAATTTATTTCGTTTCTTTTTTCTCTTGTTTCTTTCATTTTTTTCTTTTTGTTTTCCTATTCAGAGAAGATCCTTTTTTGATTTAAGTTACACATTAATAACCACAAATGAAGTACAACATATTTCTTTCTTCAGCAACTATGGTAACCAGCACAAGGGAAGGCAGAAGGTGAAAAAGGCACGAAGGATATGGTCTGTAGGTGTGACATGGGTAGAATCAAGCCCATATTGCCAGAGATGACATCAATCCAGCACCTACGAAGAGAGCAAAATAAGATGCTACCTGGAGCCTCACGTTGCAGCTCATTTTCTTGCTCAATAGATCAGCTGCAATTAGATCCACGAGTGCCATGTACACCAAAATTCCAGCAGATATTGAATCAAGAATACCTTCAATGACCAAAGCTCTAGGGCTCTTAGAGTTGTAACTTGAAGCAATGACAATCCCAATAGCGATTCCCAAGGGAGTTGTTATGGCAAAAAAACATGCCATTATTATTGTCTTGAGCATCCTAAATTGGGCCTGTGAAATGCATCCTCCTAAAGCAAAACCTTCAAAGAACTGATGGAATGACAATGCCCCGATCAGAGGTCTAATTGTGCACGGACTATGTGAAACTCCAAGCGAGAGTCCAATGATGATCGAGTGTGACACTATCCCCATTTCCAGAACCTGTAAAGAAAAGGTTACGCACTTATATAGAGTATTCTATAGTTTGTAAGCATGCACGGCTGTGCTTGCTTCAAGAAATAGATGTTAAAAGTTACATTTCAAAAAGGCCACAACTTACAACATGCTAAGGATTTAACTTTAGAGATGTGGATTTACCTGTGAAACAACCATGTGGCGCACACCGCTTTCCTCATCTCCACCATCAATTCTATGTGAATGTGAATGACCATGTGAATTCATATGCCCTTGACATGCCCCCTTTTCTTCAGAGTGGCTGTGTCTATGATGTGCTGCGTGAGCATGCATCCCTACAATGTGCATACCACCCCCTTCCTCTTCTCCAAACACCTTCCCGCTCCTCAACTTCCTCTCCACTGGAACGATGTTGGATTCGGACATTGAATCCAGAGACTCAGCCGTAGCATTCTGTCTCTGTTTCTCTTGTTTCCTCTCATAGTACTGAGTTCCAAGAAAATCCGCCAGCAATGTAGCCAACGCAGCCATCATTGCTATGAATCCAGAAAATGGAAACTTTGACCAGGGAAATTCAGGTAGACAAGAGTCAGTTAGAGATGATGTGGCATCAGGCAACATGTGGACAAAGCCAGTGGCAAGGATGACGCCAGCAGCAAATGCTTTGGCGGCAACAAAAAAGTTGGAGTCTGTGCGGAGGAAATGCCACTTTTTGCCAACTAATGGAATTGCAACACCACACACTCCTGTCATGAGAATGGCGGCAATTGCAACATATTTAAGGATGAGAGCAGATGACTCATTGCGGCAACCCTCCAACCCTTCCCCAATGCTGCCACAATTCATATTTGACATGGGTTGAGAAAGATTCTGAAAAACGGAGTCTTTGTGAACCCCAAAACGAAGAAACCCAAATAGGTAAGAAAATTACCCATTTCCAAATTAGTTAAAGGATGATAGGATATAGTCATATAGAACTACTTGGACATAACCTCGCTTAAACATAAATAAAAAAGAAAACTGATAAATAATTATGTGTTATGTCTTAGCTTGATGGCAATAAACATGGGTAACGACAATTAGTTAGTTATCCTCCCTACTGCTAATTTCCATCCACTCAAATAAAACATAACACGAAACACGAATACGGGAAGGGAGTTTTTGGGTTTTTTTTTTTTGGGGGAGGGGGGTTTGGGGTGCAACTTCTTTAGCTGGTATAAAATGTGAATGCTAACAGGGGTAAATCATGAAACCTACAGAATAGACTCACTTTGTCACAATGCTTAATTCAGAGCAAAAACTGCAGTGAGTTACATACTTCAACTGTTTTTTTTTTTTTTTCACATTTATTAATCGAGCAAATTATTTGAAAAAAAAAAATAAAAAAATTTCTGATTCCAAAGTATTACATTTGCTGCATGTATTATACTTCAAACAATCAACTAAAATTAAGCAAATCCTACAAGCAAAAATTTGATCTTTTCCTTTTTCCACATTTTGAACCCAGTCAAACCGGAAATTCAACATTCTGTTCCTTTCCCCATTGGCCCCCAAATACCACAACTTTATCCAATTTCCTTAATTATCAGTGCAAGCAATAATCAAAAAGGGCTCTCGCGATTTACCCGAAGAATCCCGAAATTCGCCTCCGAGTTTGTGAAAGTAAATAAGCTGAAGGAGATCCTATAGAAAATAGCACGAATTATTCAATAAAAAACCGGATAAGAATCACAATCACAACCGAGAACAATGATGAAAAGAAAGAAGTGAGTACTCTAGATTAAAACTGCAGATAACCTGGATGAATGACATCGGCAACGAGTAAAATCCCAGCTGTATTTCTTCAATCAATTAATGAAATGCCTTTCCATGGAATTCCTAACCTCCCAACAAGACGAATTTCTATACAGATCACAAGTATATTACATTACAATCACGAAATGAATCAAAATGGCAGAGTAGTTGAATTGATGTTGGAGAGACGGGGAAAGATTGAAGGTCTATATACAGGTAAAATAGGCATATATACAGACGTGTAGATAGAGAGAAGGAAAGAAATGTCGACATATTGTAGAGAGAGAGATTGAGGATGCAAATGGAAGAGAAATGAATAACCTTTGCTGTGTCGACATATCTACCTAATATTGTAAAGACTTGTCTCACTCTCCAACGGACTATCCCCTTGTACACGGAGGTGTCTCCCTCGTTTCATCTCACTATTTTTGCTTCTTGAATCTCTTGTCTCCGCATCTATAGTTTGTTTTTATATGATACATAAATATAAATATGGCAACTACAAAATCTAATAATGCCTTTTCATTTTAGAAAGAAGACTGTAAAACTTGAAAAAGAGAGAAACTAAAGGGGGGAAAAAAGGAGAAGAAGATACTTTCATAATAAACTTTGTGAATTTGATCATGCTTTTGGGCGCTTTGATATTAACGAGAATAATTTACTGTATTTAGCTTTTGAGACTTACAAAGAAAAATATCGTCTTTTATATCACTCTCAACGATATCATTATTGGTTAAAATGTTGAGCGATGCTTTTGATCTATTCAAATTGATTAGACCTATTATTATGTGTGTGTATGTGTTATTGGCAACACGGAACCTTCATCTTTTGTTGCATTCTTGCCCGTAAAGGGAACAATTTGCTTTGTTTCATGCCTTCGCCATTTAATAGAATAAATATTTTCTTTTAAATCACAATGTTGACTCGGTTAATATATATATATATATATATTGTCACTTGCTTAGGTAAACAATTAAACAAAGCCAAAAGGTCATGGAAGAGCCGTGGGATGGTGAAAATGACACTTTTATTAAATTGATTGATTGATAATCAATTGTTGAACAAGTAAATGAACAGCAATTAGACTTCAAGTGGGAGGCACATGACCTGACCCATTTCGTGTACCATTTTCATACGTCTCTTTGTTTTATTGCGAGAAGAATAGAAATGTCGTCATGGTGTCAAATGTTAGTTTGATAATGCCAAAAACATTGATTAAGGACTAAAATTACGGTGGAGAATTTTGGAAGTCTTTCCCCAGTTTAGCCTAGCTTGTTATCAATTTTTTATTTTGATATAAAAATAAACCTAGTGAAAAGATTTGTATAATTTATGTTCATTTTACATGATAGCTAAACGCGATTAATTGGATTAAATCTTATTATTATTATGGATAAGGAATTTCTCACTCCTTTAAATACTTTTTTGTTATGTCATATACATAGGACATATTATGTTTTGGCTTTACTAATATGAATAATATTATTTATTTAAATCTATATTAGATACTCATATCATCTTTAATATAGTTGGCATTTTCTCATTGGACATGAAATAAATAAATGTATCTTCCCAAATATTTTTGCATATCAAATAAATATAATTAGATTATCACCCGTGCGTTGCACAGTAAGATAACAAATCAAATTATATCTGACATTAGTACAAAATGTTAAGTAATGTATGATTAATCATATTGAACTATAGTATTTTGATTATCTTGCTGTTAACTAATAGTTACTATGTGCTTACTCGATATGAAATGCTATTAAGTGACTTTAGTAGGAACTGCAAAAGCACCTGACAAACTCGATACCCACGAGTAACTGATCCTATTAAAATAGAGAGCGGCCAACTAAATAGGTAATTCGGTCAGGAATGAGATAAAAAAATCGATCTGACTTAACAATGTACCGAAAAAGTGTATGATAATTTTTACTCGTACCCGACCCATTTACGTTTTTTAGACAAAAATAAAAATATTTACTGAAAACTCTAATGGTTTGAAAAGTAAAAAGATGGTAAAATTTATCAAGAAAACTTAATAATTTCAATTGTAATTTTAGTGTTTAGAATACTATTTAATAAACAAAAAATGAAAATAGAAATATATAAATATATTTAAATTGACTAATAAATGAGTAATATGAATTACATGTACCAACCCTTCCCTGACTCGTCTCCACTTTAAGTGTGGATGAGAAAAAAATTGATATGTACATTAACTGGTGTAGCATACCCGACCCGACCTGACCCCTTGTCATTCTTATACCTCAGGAAATTAAACATTTTATTTTTCTCTATAACTATTCTGTGAAGTTTTTAAACTTTGAAACATTAATAAAACTATATTTATCATATACAAAAGAAGTAACGTAATAATTAATGACATGATTTAAAAACATATAAATAATAATTAAAAATTAATATATCAGCTAAAGATTAAATGGTTTAATACAAATTACGAAATATTTCTTAAATAAGATATGCATATTGAAAAAAATTATATTAAAAAATAAAAAAAAAACATTGAATATAAATTAATCTAACAAAATATTTAAATATGTAAGTTACATCAAACAAAATATTTAATCAAAATATTTGAAGATAAGAATAGATAAGTATCATAATTCCTAATTAATTGAAAAAATAAAGAAATATTAATCTATAATGTACAGTAAAATCTACCTAATATGTAAAAAAAAAAAAAGCTTAAAATGTCCTCACTTGAAACAGTTTTAACAGAAAAATTACTGTACAAAAGTACCGCAGACTAATCTACTTATATATATAGATTATTATACCAAATAAATAGTGTTATTCAGTATGAATGTGACAATGTTTGACATGAAAAACTCTTTAGCTTAACTAAGGCGGAGCATGGGTGGGGTTTGAGCTTAAAGAATGAAACCCAACCCAGCTAAGTTCGAGCTTAAATTATATCAAGATTTTGTAAACAGTGTATATACTATTTTTGATAAAATTTTTCGACCTCTCTCTTGATAATTTATTGTTTTTCTAATTTATTTATTTATTAGTAAATTAATGGTGGTATTGGGTTAGCTTAGAACGTGCAACCCGAGCCAACTGGGTAGGTCCCTTTTTTGCCCAACTTTAAACCTAACCAATACCATTGTACTAGCACATATGTATGTTTGAGGGAGATTTGGTTATTACAGCCTGCATGGGCAGCTCAGTTGGTAACTCAAGTGGTAGATCACTACAAAGACGCATGATCGAGTCTTGGCAGCTTTAGTGTGAGAGTTTCACCTGAAAGTCGGTAACTTGTGGGCACCAGGCACTGGTCTTCCCACTTAAAGGGCCGTTGA
Source organism: Nyctanthes arbor-tristis (assembly GCA_963692815.1). Lineage (NCBI taxonomy): Eukaryota > Viridiplantae > Streptophyta > Magnoliopsida > Lamiales > Oleaceae > Nyctanthes > Nyctanthes arbor-tristis. Next base: position 14,729 of record CAVNYN010274222.1, read on the forward strand.
GTCACTGTGATTTATCTCCTCTACCAATCTTGTTAGGCCGAGGGTAGGGGCCCTGGGGGCGAGGGATTTCGTCTTTTGCTACGACATTTGGTTATTTAGTTGTAGAATTGAACTTCTAAGTGGACCACTTCTGACGGGTCTTTAGGCTACTAACCAATGGACGCAATAATAATGCTATTTATTTGTAATTCTATTATTAGCACGTAAAATATTATACAAGATGTACTTAAGTTTTTCTCTACAGATATATAACATTAATACAAGAATGTTTCAACCTCGCAAATATATATAGCACTGATACAAGAATACTTCAACCTAGCTAGGCTTTGACCCTCTAGTGTCCCCTCCCATATTCTTTCTTTTAATAATTTTCGAGAGACATACATTTTTGACGTGAAAAAATGACATGCATGGTTGGTCGGCGGTTTGCGGATATTCAAATATACCACGTGCATATAAATGACCAATCAATGATTGCCAAAAAATCCATATGACTTATTTATGTCAGATAAGCATGCTACCTCCTTATTTTTCTTTTTAATGCCTTCGCGTTTTCCTTTTTGTTGTCTGTGTTTTCTTTTCTTTTTTTTTATTTTTTTCTTTCTTTCTTTCTTGTTCTGTTGTTCTGTGGTTGGGCTGATTTTTCTGCGGTCCTTGTCTACTTTTGTTTTGTTTTGCTTTTCGGCCCGCAAGTTGATAATCCCTTGCTGGGCCTTTGTACGCTGAAGTTCGCCGTACCGATCAAATGAACTCTATTTTTTATTTTGGTTCTTTTGATAAAAACCCTTTTTCGTTAATGAGAGGTTTGAAAAATATCTTATTTTTGAAACTATTTATAAAATTGCCCTATTCAATTGCAAAAATACCCTAAACTAATTTTTATTAAATTCAATTATTATTATTAATAAATTCATTTTAATATTTAATTTATGTTGTCATTTAGTAATAGTTGTTGCCCCGCTGCCACACATATCATCACCTAGTAAAATCAACCAACTGTTAATACTTATGTGGTTGTAAAACAAAACCACCACCACCACCATTTACTGTTGGTAATAGAAGCTGCAGCCGCCACAGCCGATGTTTTTATACATGGTAACAATTCTAGCCAACACATGGTAACAAGTTATAAAAAACTATGGCAAAAATCACTGAAAAATTAAAAGACATAGTAACCAAAAATGACATAGTAACAAATGCTAAAAAATCACTGAAAAACAAAAAAAACACTGAAAAATAGAAAACTATG
>CAVNYN010274225.1:0-17484 GCA_963692815.1 Nyctanthes arbor-tristis
GAAAAAGGAAAATCCTGTAGAACCTAAGATTTTCAATGTTTAATTTACATCTCATTAATAGGAACCACAAAAGAAAATATCAACTTCACCATGAATGAACACATTGATACCGCATTTATTCAAAAAAAAAAAAAAACACACACACACACATTGACACTGCTGATCAATGTAAATTCATAAGACTAATAAGGAAATTTGAGTATAATTATGCAGGAAAAGACAAATAAAATTTACATTGGCATTTAAGTAATACACAAATCAATAAGGGGAATTATATTCCCACCACACAAATTGTTCATTGCACTACATTTTTTTACATTACTAACTTGACCATAATTAAATTTACTTAAATAACCCCACTTTCAATTCATCAAAAGAATTAATCTTTTATACATATGAGATGAGACTACTGAGCTCTGCAAACTCTCATGTCATCAACGCTTAGATTTCAATTATCCTCGCATATTATCAATTATGTGCGCCCTCTTCCTTCTCCTCGCCTAGTATTAATCTTTGAATGCTTCGGTTTTCTATAGTATTAGAAAAATTGGGATTAATTGCGTAGTAAATTCATGGTAAATAACTTTTCCCTCTACGTGGGTCAAAAGCAAGCGCCAATCCCATGTCTCCCCTCGATTGTGCAAAATTATGATTATGCTGCATTTTGCGAATAAATACGTGCTTCGGTAGTGTTCCGTCGGTGTATTTGATAGTTATTCAAAGTGTCGTTGCCGGAGTCGGGATAGGCGTTCAAGGCGAAGGAGTCGGAGCTGGGAGGACTAGGAGTCGAGGCGTAAACACCAGTCTAGAAGTAAGATTAGGGAAAGAGATAGAGGGAGGAGAAGGAGGTTGAGGAGTGCGTCACCGGATGACTGGAAGTCAGACAAGTACAAAAAGCAACTTGAGAAGATGAACATAGTTGGGTGGAGGCAGAGTTGATTACACTAAATTGATTAAGGGTGATTTTGTCAATTAGCTGTGGTGTAATGATAAAATTTATTTTTTAAGTGTGGTGTATTTAAAATGTGGTGTGGGATAACTCAGTAGCACGATTCTAAGTCGTGAATAGAAGAAGAAATCAAATTAAATTGCCTATAAATTAAAGATAATTCTCTCTCCGGTTAACGAGAAGGAAATGTGGAGAACATGCCATGGAAAATAAGCATAACATAAAAAGGGATTTGTGGTGTGGGAGGAAACTTTTTTTTTTAATATATTAATTTATATATTTATAATACTAACTAAGTTATGTGTTAATTTTTCTCAATCTAAAATTGGCATCTTAAGGGAATTAAGAATCTGATGTCATGCTGATGTCTCATTTATTTTTCTATTTTTATTTTCGTCCAACATAATAATAATCTGTATATTTATAATACTAACTAAGTGGTGGGTTAATCTTTTCCCACCGAAAACTGACATTTTAAGGGAATTATGAATCTAATGTCATACTGATATCTCATTTATTTTTCTGTTTTTATTTTCGTTCACCCCATTAATAATCGGATAATACTAACTAAGTTGTGGGTTAATTTTTAATTTTGTATAGTAATTTTTAATAATCTGTTTATCTGTTCACCTTAATTTTTTTTTCAAATTTTCAGAATTTTGTTTATTACATATTTTAATTTTGTATAATAATTTTTAATCATCTCTCAATTGTTGAGGCGAAACTTTTGACCTTTAGAGCTGCTTTAGATTCCGATTAACCAAGTAAGTGTATCAATCAAATTCTTAATTATCTCTTTCCATGCGTTTAACTGGGTAAATGTAGCAATCAAATTCGTAATTATCTCTTTCCTTTTATATTTGAATAATTAAAGTAATCTTCAGGCTTTATAATCGAGTAAGTATACAAGTAGTTATATATATATTGCACACATATATTTGTTAGCAATCGAACAATTAACATAGAACATCAATTTTGAAAGCAGTTGCACATATTTTTCTTTTAGTTAATTTTTAGTTCGAGTAATCTTATTGATAAACATATATAACTTTTATTTTTTATATTTTAATTAATTGTTTGCTTTAATTTGTTTTAGAGATGTATATGTGTTTCCTGTGCAATGCACGAGTATATTAGCTAGTTAAAAATAAAAAGGGTTTAAGAAAAGATTATTAATGTAATTTTGTTTAAGGATATTTAAATGAATAAGAAAATGTGGTGGCAAAATAAAAAAGTGTGATGAGAATATAATTTCCCGATGATAAGTCTTGGCTAAAAGATAGACAAGCATCTAATTCAAATTATTTTTTCTTTTGAAAATTAAGGCAATCTTAATTACCAACGCTAAACGCTGTAAAAATATGGTGGTTCCTCTTCTTTGGTTTAGCATAATTGTACACATCTTGTTTCAAACGTGGTGCTGGGGTCTTTTTCACTACATGTTGGAGAGTGTTGGGCACTTCTGAGAGGAGCTCAGTTGGCATGGGAATAGGGTTTTCAACGGGTGATCTTTGAATCTGATACTTGTAATGTCATACGTCTTATTCATGAGCTACAAATCAGAGCCCCCGAAGGCCCTACGCTGGAACGAATCAAGATGATTACTCGAGACCTGGTGGATTGTCAGTTTGTGTCAACTGGGAGAAAGGCAAATGGCGTGGCCCACTTATTCGCTAAGCGAGCTTTTGATTTTCATTTAAATGTGTGTTGGGATTCTAATCCCCCTACTTTTATTGTAAACAATCTAGCTTATGATGTCTCGTTTGACTCATAATGAAAATCTCTATTTGGTTTGCACAAAAAAAAAGATAAATAAATAAATAGTTATATGTGAAAACTAAAAAGTCACAGATAAAAATAAAAAAAATCATATATAGAATAACCAATAAATAAACTTAAAAGTCACATCAAATTAAAAAGTCCCATAAACGGGCTCCAAAAAAATACAAGTAAAGAAATTATGAAAGTCAAATTTATGTAACTATTTGATAAAAATAGCCATATATATAATAGTCGATAATTAAAAAACCAGTATTTAAAAGTTACACGTAGAAATTGAAAAGTCACATTTATATAACTATTTAATAAAAAAGTTACATATATCATAATTGTTAATTAAATAATAACATTGAATTAAAAATTCATATATATATATAATAAAAACTGAAAAGTTATAATGAAAAGTCACATTTATGATGTATCAAAAAAAGGTCACATTTATGCCACTTATACAGTAATCGATAATTAAAAAATACATTGAATTACAAAGTTACATATAGAAAAAATTGAAAAGTCACATCTATGTAATTATTTAATAAAAAAGTCTAACATTAATCAATATGCTACTTTTTAAAATAAAAAATTACACAGCATTCGATTTTTATGTAAATATAGGATTTTATTTTCTATGTGACTTTTTAATTGAAAAAGTTATACTTAATATGACTTTTTACAATTGATTATAAGTTACATATGGAGTAAATGTGAAATAATCATTATCGACTGTTTAAAACAAAAATTTACATGGCATGCGATTTTTATGTAAATATAGAATTTTAATTTGTTTGCGACTTTTTAATGAAAAATGTAACTTTTTAAAACCAACTCTAAGTCATACATAGTGTAAGTGTCAAATAATCATTATGCGACTTTTTAAAATAAAGAGTTACACGACACAAGATTTGTCTGTAAATATATGATTTTAGTCTATATGACTTTTTAATTGTATAGACTTTAAGTCACGTATGCATTAAATATTTAAATGTCAAACAATCATTATGAAACATTTTAAAATAAAACGTTACCTCACCGCCCAATTTTTGTGTAGATTTATGATTTTAATCTATATTCAACTTTTTAATTTAAAAAAATTATATAAAACGTGACTTTTTATAACTAACTCTAAGTCCCTTTTGTGGTAAATGTTAAATAATCATTATGCGATTTTTAAAAAAAAAGTAGCACGCCACCCAATTTTTTGTGTAAATCTATAATTTTAATTTGTATACGACTTTTTAATTGAAAAAATTATAAGGAACATGACTTTTCATAAATGACTCTTAATCAAGCTCAAGTGTACAAGAAATGCTAAATAATCATTATTCGACTTTAATTATGTCTTAGTTAAAAGAATTGTGAAAATTTTCAATTATTAATTATTTTCTGAAAAAAAAAGAAATACTAATAAAATGGGCCACATGGGTCGCATGCCTTAGGAAAAGGTGGGGATATGCATTGCATTCGCCAATATATTATCCCGTATTTTCTAATATTATGGCCGTGTCTTAATGGTTTTTGATGTAAATTCACATGTAAATTTCTTTTGACCCTAATTTTCAAATTGAAATGTAAGTGGAAATTAAACATTCTACCTTTTTTCTTAGTCCTATCATTTTTATACTATCATATAAAACTATTTACTTTTATACCCCATTGTATTACTTTTATACTACTAATTATTTTATTTTAATAAATAATTTTTAATATTTAATAAATAATTTTATTAATTTTAATATTGATTTATTTATTATACCAAGATTGTACATGTGTATATAAATAAATAAATAAATATATATATATACACACACATGTAGGTAAAACCCTAACTCAAACCACTACAACCCCAGTGCCACCACTACGCCCCACCACCACAAACCTCCTGTCGGCACGTGCCTTAGCACCCACCGCTCCCATCCCTGCCGCCCACCACCACAAACCTCGAGACAACAGCAGCTGCAACGAGCCCACCATCACAACTAAATGTCACTGCCGCCTCGCGCCCACCACAACCGCACCGCTGCCAGCAACTGCCTACCACGTGCCAAGTGCCCACCACCATCGCACTGCCACTGCGACTGTTGGCGGCTGCGATGTTGCTGTGATGGCAATAGCGGCTCAAACACAGATCCAGTCACAGGTGCCCGCCAATACAGATCTAGTTACAGATGCTGCATCGCCGCTGGAATAGTTCCGGGGGTTGGATCTTGTTTTCAATTTTTTTTTTAAAATTTTCTGACGGCTGAAATCTCAGTCTCTCTTTCCTTTTTTTTTTTAGGAGAAAATCCTGGATTTTTTTTTAATTTTATCTATTTCCTTTTTTTAAAAAATTATTTTATTACCATTTATCGGGGTTGGGGTTGTTACCCTTGTTGATTTCTTTTTTGTTTATTTTTATATGTTACCACTTGTCGGAGTTGTTACCATGTACTAGTTGGGTTTTTGTTGCCCTATGTTACCATTCTCGTTTTATTATTTTTCCTCTTTTTGATCATTTTGTTACCATTTAATCAGGCTTGTTACCATCTCATTATTATGAATTTTTATTTAAAAATTTATTACCTTTTTTATTGTTAATGTGATATTTCCCGGTGTGGTAACATTTGTTTATGAATGATAACATTATTAATATGTTTGTGTTTGTAGCGTAACGGTGTTGGCAGTTGACGGCGGTCTTGAGTTGAAAGTATTGTTGACGTTACATAAAGACTCTTTTTTTATTGAAAAAATTTATACTTTAAGTAATTATTATTATTATAAATATAATTTATAAAAAATAATAATTAGTAAAAAATTGAATTTTAATTAAAATTAGTTTAGAGTAGTTTTGAAATAGAAAATAGTATTTTTACAATAACTTTTACTCTAATAGTATTTTTGAAAATACTATTAGAAATAGTAGTTTTTATGTAAATAACCCCAAATGTAATTGTAGGGTAATCCCCATTGGGCCGTTGGGCCGAACTAGGATTTTATTTGATCCGAGTCCATTTCTAGAAATGGACAAATAAATAGTGCTAAGCTGCCAAATATCTTTATCTTTTGCCCCTCTTTACTTTCGTCCTCCTTTTCTTTTTCTCCCAACTTTCCATTTTTATTGTTTATTTTTTCTATGTTTGGTGTCTCCTATCTTGAAAAGTTGGCAGCATCCCCCCGATGGAAAAATTCCATATTTCCTTTAGCCTTTTGCTATCTTATTTATCTAGATCGTAGATAGTCTTTCAATTTAGTTAGTCGGAATATTTTTGATGGAAAAATATTGATGGAAAAATAAAGAGACATTCATTCATAAAAATATAAAAACATGCATATTTTCAATTTCCATTGCACAAATGCCAACAAATTAGAGACTAATTATATTAAGAATAAATCCAATATCAATTAAATATATAAAAATATAAACTAACATACGATGTGTGGGTTACTCTTTCTAATATAGGTTGGCCTTCTAAAATGAAAACTCAAAATCTTAATATGGTATCAAATCTTGTTAAACTCAAGAATGAGCAATCCAATCCACTTAAAACTTAAATGAGTATACAAGGATTTCAAAATTGGTCTACTTGACTACTCCAACGAATCACACCATCTTGCGTAGTAATAACAACATGGCAGATTCAGGTCAGATGTGCTTTCCCCGCACCCTGCCCTGTCAGTATTTTCACCGTTCCATTGCCACCCCTGCCACCTGCTTGAATTGGGTTTGGGAGCGGGTACAATTTTAGTTAATAAAATTCAAAATTACAAAAATACTTTAAAATGCATTATAAACATTCAAATAAGACCAGATTAACCAAAATAACAATAAACTTAATCTAACATAATAACAGAGTTGTTATACACTATTATGCATGAAATATTTTCTAAGTACTAAAATTCAAATGTTCAAGCATTAAAAACAATAAAAATGTAATATAGTGGAATTTTTTCACCAAAAAAAAGGAATATACAAAGTGGGGGTGCTTGGTATTTTTAACTTACGTGTCTTGCGTTCGATTCTTGCTCTTTACTTAATTTTTTAATTTACCAAAAAAAAAAAATTGTTAACAAGCCGTTAGGGAAGGCAATACCCCCTCCCATTATTTAATGGGGGCGGCTCACTTTTGGGTCACTGCCCCCGGCGAGTATTGGGTTCAAACGGACATCCATTCTTGCGGGGTATATTATTGGATTAATTTCATGTATCAATTAAATTAAATATAAAAATATAAACTAATATATAAAGGTTCGGGTATTTCTCTTAATAAATGGCAATGTTTCAAGATAGAATCCTCAGTCTTAATATAGTTTGAGTCTCTAATTTAGGTCAATTTGCTTTTTGAGAGATGAAAGCTTATCCATTTATAAAGTTGGAATAAAGTACATCATAGATAAATGGAGGAGGAAAATAAAACCATTCAATGGAATCATACAAAGAATCAAACAAGATGTGGTTATTCTATTTTTGACTCAGGGGAGTCTCTTTCCAACAAAATGTTCAAAAACCTCTGAAAGTTTTGTAACAAAACATCCGATCCTATTTGACATGCATTGATGTTGGGAAGTTTTGTAACAAAACTTAAAAAGTTTTTGAACACTGCTCCTTTGTCCAAGTCAATCAAAAGGTTCAAAAGCAAGTTGAATGAAGAATTAGAATTTATTTATTTTTTAAAAACTACATATTATTTGGCTCAAGTAACCTAGCTTCCTACCTCTTTTCAGAGATGGCTCTGAGAGTGTGCAGGCAGTGTGATCGCACAAGACTTCAACATTACAGGGGCACCAATTATTACTATTTTTTTGCTATAGGTATAACGTTTAATTTTTGAAAAAAATTGTAGAATCTTATATGCTAAAGAATTTAGACATTGTTGGGAGACCATTTCAAAAAGATTTTGTAAAACTTAGTATTAAATATTAGAATATTAGAATGTATTTTTTTGTCTAAAAAAAACCTAAAAAAGACCTATCTTTGAAGTTTAATGTGTAGTTAATGAGCAAAGTCCAAAAAGAAAAATCAATCATAACACAAAGCCAAAACATGATTAAATAAAAAATGACATTTATAATGAGAAATTCCATTATCGGAGTATGGTTTATTTTTTTTCTAATTATATATAGTCTTTTAGTTTTATAAAAGGAAACTATTTTATAATATCATTGCACGGGCACTCTAAATTCTTAAGGCCGGCCCTACCTCCCTCCGTCACCACCACCCCTCCACCAGCCTCATTTGCTTCTCCTCAATAGAAAGTTTTAATTTTCTTAGAATATATATCAATTCTTGGCATACTTCTCTTTATGGTGATCAATTTACGTCTCAGCAAAATGGATACACCTTAGTATTGACGATGACCAGCGACCTTATTATTCTGATAGAGAAAAGAACCTGTACATGTTTTTGTCCCTCCCCAAGAAATTTTTATTATAAAATTAATGTACTTACCTAGCTCTTCAGTGAAAGCCATTTTTCTCTTGACACAGAAATTAATTAATTATATATGTGTAGTGTACTGTCTATAATATATAGATTATGTTATTTAGCACAACTGGTGCTTGACACCATATAGAAGTGACATTAAATGATAAGTCAAATCAAGTGGGTCCTTTATTCATGAATTTAATTTCAATTATCATTCAATGTCACATTAGTTGCCACATAGACTGGTGTCAACACCACTAGTGTTACATAGCATTATTCTAATATATATACATATATATATATATAATTATTTTTCATTTCAAGTTAATTATTATCATGGCAACCAGAAACCCTAATTCTTAAGCACACAAGTAAAAGACCATGGCATGCTTCAAATATATATATATATATATATTAATTTGAGTTAACTTATGTGTCTATAAGCCAGATGTATAATAACCTTAATTAAGCATGATCACATTTGTACTTGATGCAATAGAGAGCTGCAACAGCCAACTACGACGAATTTGTTGAATGGAAAAGATATATGGCAATATCTACTGCATATCGAGTATCAATATTTTAATTAATTATCAGAACAGCGGGACAAATTAAGTCAAGATCTGCATCAAAGAAACTTTAAAAACTGAAAAAATGAATCATAAACGCATCAAAATTCATATAACTGTTCATGTTATCACACACACACGAGAGAGAGAGAGAGAGAGAGAGAGAGAGAGAGAGGGAGAGAGAGATCATTAAGCAATATACCATTTATAAGAAGAGCTCCAACATAATAAAATTAAAGCACAAATCAAGACTAGAAATTGGAAAACACAAATGATATTGTGTATAAAGATTTAACAGATCTGGAAATTAAAATTAAAATAACATAACTGATCGGACCATGATGCTTGATTCCCCCGGAAGATGATCATAAGATCAAAGAGAGCACCAGAAAGCTGTATAATTAGCTAGCTCTTCCCTGAGCTCATAAAAATTAACTGTAGATTAAGGTAATTCTTTCAAGAAAACAAGCGGCAAACAGTTGACATCGAGGGTGCCAAACCTTATTAAGTGATCCTTCTGACTCTTGATCATCTGTTGGCTCAGATCTTGTTGAATAGTGGCATATATTGCGGTAGCAGTAGTGTGTACAATGGAGCTGGAGATGTGGTTTTGAGGAGAAGGGTGACAAAAAAAGAGTTGGAGTGTAATCATGATCAAAGATGAAGACATGATGATTGCTGTTTTCTCCTGCCATCTAAAGCATGGAGAACATTTCCAGGTCCTCTTTGCCTTATTTAACTCCTCTCTCTCTGTCTCTCTATATATATATATATATATATACACAAATATATATAATCACCGACTGCAAGATGTTTTCTCCTTTACAGGCAGAAAAAAGCACAAATAGCTATTTGTCCGTCTGTATTCAAAAATTGGAAAAATTTCCTCTTATTTCCTTCTAATCTAATTACTATATCGTATTTCACATACTTACGTTAATCGACCTAATACTAAAATATATAGGTACACATGTACATTAGTACATATATGATGCTTTGTTTGCCCTCCAACCCTAGCTAGCTAGTCGAAAATGATCAGTAGGTACATCTCTTATCAGTTTAAACTTTTAGATGCAACCATTCAAATTCGACCACTTCACATTTTCCACATTTATTAATGAGAAATGAATTTGACCTACACGTAAAAGGATGTGCTAATTAAACATTCACGGAATCCGTTAATACACATATCGAAAATTTCCCAAAGTTTAATTAATATTATTACTATCCAATTATATATGTGTGCATGCCTAATTATATATTCAATTAGAGGGAAAGACTACAGTATTATAGATAAATAAACTTTGTGAGGGTTTCCTTTGGCAAACAGTAAAAGGCTGTTTGTGTCTGTATATGGGGAGAAGATGAATATGCCTTATTAATGTACTTTATTGGGTTTAGGAAGACCAAGTACTAGTAAAGAATAACAGAAGGAATCGTATGATTATTTTTATATATGTAAGTCAGTCTGGAAATAACTGATGAGGCCAAAGAATAATTGCTAGATAGAGACAGAGGGAAGAGCTCGATTTGGTCTTTCGAGGAAGAATAGTATCATAGTATCCATTATTTCTGAAAAGCTTAAGGGAACCATGTTTCTTTTCTTGAGCAAATAATTATATTTTGTCTTGTCAAGTCGAATTACTTTGGAATAATAATAATATCAAGCACCACTACCGTTGAAACAAGACTCGGCTTTATAATTATTAACGCGCGCAATCAAAAGGTGGTGAAAGGAGAAGAGAAATAGAAGAAAACGGAGAGACAAATTAAGAAAATCAAGGAGTTTGGGGGCTCATTCCAGCACTCAATTTTGTAACTTCTTGCTTTGTGCAAGCATCTTACTTCAATGTATTGTCTTGTTATGAAATGAAAAGTTGTTGTCTTGTTTAAATTAATTGGATATATTTATTTATAATATTTATAGGCATTGAAGTTGATTTTGTGTCTTAAGTACAAGAATCCATATAATTATATATACTTTATAACGTAGCGTTCGTTAATTAGTGATCGCCTTCATAGATAGTTTATCATTGCTTTTCTTGTAAATTTTGTCTGGTTTAAAACTTGTGATCACGTATAACAATCATCAAGTCAATGTATGGCATAAAATATCATGAGAATTTCTCCTTCAAAAAAATAATGAGAATTGAAGGCTATGTTGAAACAAAAATTACAATATGGTGACCCGGTTACTTGAAATTGAAAAAATAACAGTCTAACTGAAAATTAGATAAAAGTATATTTTTCCCATTTTTCTTTTGCTTGTTGAAGCCAAAACAAGAACCATACGTATAACAATATGATAAGTGATTATCAATCTATTCTCAAATGAAATACATTACAAATGAAGTCGACTTAACTTGCAACTTTGATCCACATGAGCAAAAGAATTATCTTAATTAGGTCGTTATAACATGTAAATTACCTTAACATCATTAATTGTGTTATTTTAAATTCTTCCTAGGTCAGGGGATCATGTTTAGAACGTAATATCTAGCATCTATATATTAATTAAATGAAAGGAGCTGCAATACCTTTGTACTACAGTTTTCCTACTAAAAAATATGTTAATAAGGTCTTTTTAGATATTTTATTTCATACTGCAGTAATCTGTGTGATATTCTTAATTTTTCAGTTTTTTAAAATTTTTATTCACTTTTGCGTTTTCCATTCACCATTTTAAAATAAAATTCACTATTAAATTTAATAAATAATAGATAATTATCATCATTTGATTGTTTAAATTATAGATAAATTTAATTATCCAATTATCTAACATATCTTTAAATTTTGTAGTTTATAATTAATAGAAATTAAACATATATATATATATATATTTAGTTTAAGTTAACTGAAAATTATAATTTTAATATTTCTTAATTTTTCCCCGTATAAATGAATATTAATAATTACTACTATTTTATATATGATTAATTTTATGTATTATTAATTTATATAATCTTCATGCTATTTAACTTTATTAGTTTCAAATAAGAAATATTTTCAGAGTACATGACCCCCGCCCAACTAACAATTATTTCGTACAATGCTATTTATCTAAATTAGTGTAAAAAAATAAAATGATATTTATTTACGTTAGCAATAACAATCGGATTAAAATTTATTGTAAACTATGTTACCTTAAGATGATAAGAAAAAAATTACATTATTGTATGGTTAATGTTAAAAATTAATTATTCTTCATTGAGTAACGTAACCTTATAAAATTTCACCATACTAAAAAAAAAACTTATAAAATTTCGTATTATTTATTTTTTAAAATAATTTGATATGTATTCTTTCCCGTGCAATGTACGGGTGAGAAGCTAGTTATATATTACGTTAAAAAGAAAGTTACATGTTTCAAATTTGATAACGTCTAGAGTACCAAACATGTCATAATCAAATATATAACCTACTAATTTGATTCCATCCGCATGTTCAATTCACTTTTCTTTTCTTCCAATTTGTTCTCTTTTCCCTCTCTCACCAACATGACTTTAGAAAAGTGCTTTTAATCTCAATAATGAAGGTTTTAAAAATAAGTCACTTTTGGGAAACACTTCTGGGTCATTTTTTTTTTTTAAATCTTTCTTATGCCTTTGCATAATAAGTTCATGTTTGACCAGCTGATAGTCACCCTTTTTTTTCAGCTTTCTGCTCTTCCTCAGTAGAATTTTTGGGGCAAATATAAAGCTAAGATAAGGGGGGAAAGTAGAGCTTTAGTGAAAAAGTGACTTCTTTTAATTTGAGGGATTGAAAATATAATTTTAATTACTTGAAGAACCTAAAGTCTCAACTCAAAGTTCATTGCTTTTTATTCAAAAATACGATTGGAGTACAAAAACGTAAATCAATTTATCGGCCACTTGGAAACATAATTTCTAGATACTTATTTATGACATACTATAAATAAATAGAGCCTAAAGTCCCAACTCAAAGATGATTGTTTTATATATCCGAAAAATAAGATAAGTTTGCTGAAACATAGATTCATAGATAACCAATTGCAACAAAATTTCTAGATACTTATTTGTGAGAGAAAGAAATATATATATATGTATGTAGAATTGTCAATATTTATAGATCGCACGTTATCTATTATTGTTATTTTTTCAATCAAAAAGATTCTTGTATCAATGAAATCATCATTTGAATGGGATAAAGTGCAAAAAAAAAAAAAAGGGAAGTAAATAAATAGATTCACATCATTGAATTATACTTGTTTTATATATACACTGTTGTCAATATAAATGTGTTGTGTTGTAACTATTGATATTTGGTTTATATAGATTAAGGGAAAGACATTGAAAGTAACGTAGCATAGCTATATAGAGATTAATTTCCAATGAATAATTTTTATGTGTCAATATTAGCCTATATTTAAGTTTCAACTCATCCATAATTTTAGGACGTTTAATTTGCTTAAGTTTCCCCTTAAGGAATGGTAAATAATCATCTCGTTTAGTTAATAAACTCTTTTAACAGACAAAATCGTGAGGATTCCTTGAACAAGGACTTTGTGTATTATGTATTAACATTTGAAAGATTTTGGAGCTCGACTATTATGAAACAGAGGTCAAGGGTTAATTGTGAACATATCCAAAGATTTGGGGGCACAAAGTCATATTTACCTTTTTTTGGGGGGAATGGATATTTACCTTATTTCTAGTCATCCACGAGAATACAATAAATAAAAATTCAAGTTAATTTTCGTATATTCATTCATTCTTGTTGCTAAACCAAGACAAATATTGATATTACAAAAATAAATTAAATAGTCATAAAATAAATGTGGTGAAACGTAGGTATTGACGTCCCTTGTCGTATATTTATACGCGTTTTTAGGAAATAGCTAATAAGTTGAAGCTATTGAATAATTGGTTTTGTACATTAAAATAATGGATTGAAAGTAACACAAAACAATTTTTTTTCTCATGTTAATTTTTTTTTTGGGAAGGAAATGCAATTGGTATAATAAAAACACACAACAAATTATACAAACATATATATATATATGTGTGTGTGTGTTTTGGGGAGGGGCTCATTTGATAACCATTGATGTGAAAATGATATGATGTGTGGGTTAATAGAATTATGGCAACTACATATTTGTAAAATTTATTTTACATTCTTGTTGCATATGTAGCATTACTCTTTTTTTAATAAACTTTTTATAGTCAATTAGGATGGATGAATATTTATGTACTATTAATCCTACAACTTGTTTTACAGTTTGTATATGTGGCATTATCTTGTGAAATATTGCATTTTGACATTTGTAAATGAATTAATTGATTTCTATCATGTGTGAACGTTGTAAAAAAAGTTGTAAGGAGAGAGTAGTATGTTTAGTATGTTCCCAGTTAAGATAGTCATGAGACGATGTGCTTTGATTGATATGGAATGAAATTTGAGTTATGTCAATGAATTCACATTGTGAAGCACTATTTAATAAATTTACATTATGAAAACGCTATTTAATAATTTCACAATAAATAATGAAGTTTATATATTTCATTATGGTATCATTTTGGTGCACATTTCATATTTTACATATTAACTGCAGGAATTCGACTAGATTTGTTCAAATAATCACCGATAATAAGGGAGTTTTTTAAATGAAAATTAACTTGAAAATTCTCCACATATATGCGGGCAGGTGCGGGGTAGATTCAATTAAACACAGTCGTGTAGCGCGCGCCAAAAATATGCTAATTTCCCTCAGCAGCAGAGTACTCACTTCGTCATCAACACTCTCTCTGGGAACAATCATCAAACACTTTCCCGCTCCAAAACCCTCCTCCATCAGATTTCCCTCAATTTCAATCCAGAACGTCACCCAGGCTTTCTCCTCTAGCTCTGAACCCTCCACCGCCGGCGGCCTCCATAATCCACTTTTCCAGGCCTTAACGTCGCACCAAAAACATCAAATTCGTGTCTTCATTGACTGCCTTCTCCAATGGAACCAGGTTATATACGTAATATACAACATTTTTATGCGTGTAAGTTGTAACTCGTATTTGACTGGGATTTTTCTTTTTCTTTTTTTTCCTTTTAAACGATGGGTGCATTAGAAGATGAACCTTACCGCGGTGAGAGAGGAAAATGAGGCGATGGAAAGGCATGTAGAAGATTCTTTGGCAATCATTGATCCCATTTGCAGCACGTATCTTTCTCATTGTGGAGAGTATTATGAAACTTTGAGTGTTGTTGATGTTGGAAGCGGAGCAGGGCTTCCCGGATTAATCCTGGCTATTGCATGCCCCGGTAATTGCGTTAGTCTTCGTAATATTTATGAGTTATTGTTGAATATTTGCTTGTAATATGTAGGATCACGCATGAAGATTGAACTATATTTTATGCCCCCTCTGTTTTACTTGGTGATTATAGGTTGGAAGGTGACATTATTAGAATCTATGAATAAGCGATGCACCTTCTTGGAGCATGCAGCTGGCATCATTGGCTTGCTAAACGTGCAGGTTGTGCGAGACAGGGCTGAGGTATATTTTCTGTGTTCAAAATTTGTTAGGCCTGGAGCCATGTTATTACAATCAAATAGGTGCAAGCTATCAAGTGAATTAATGGTTCATGCCCTTTAATGCAAACTTTCTTTATTTTTTATTTTTTTGGCCACTGCGAATGTTTTGAGAAACAAGCTTTAAAACTGCTTTAAAACTTCTCATCATTGACATTAATGCAAAACTCTTTATTAATGAAATGCAAATCTTTAGATGCACCTGGGTGGTGCTTTCTTAGTGGTCAATTACTGGCTTCAAGTAGTGCTATTTCTCTCTTTCTTACAATCTATGATTCAGTCACATTATTTCTTTAATGGATTGTTACCACCTGGGTGGTGCTTTCTTAGTGGTTAATTTCTGGCTTCAAGTAATGCTATTTCTCCCTTTCTTACAATCTATGGTTCAGTCACATTATTTCCTATGAATTGTTGTTGGACTATATTTGAACTGCTTCAGTGTTGTATGCTTAATCTATATTTTAGATATCCGCTCATTTCTCCTACATATTATACTCATGATGCAAGTCTAAGTAGGACAGTGTTTAGGACAAGATGGTGCGTTCAGAGAGAGCTTTGATGTTGCAGTTGCTCGAGCAGTGGCAGAAATGAGAGTTCTAGGTAAACACAAGTTAATACCGCTTTCATGGTCTAATTTGGCTTCAGGCTTTGTAATATTGGTTATTATATAACACCCTGAGCAGCTTTTTCCCTTGATATGTAGCTGAATACTGCCTTCCTCTAGTCCGTGTGGGTGGTTTGTTTGTTTCTGCTAAGGGTCATGATCCCCAGGTTTGTCGCAGCCATGGCAACCTCTATAGATTAGCAATTGCACTGGATATTCAGTTTCCATTTTTTTTTCCTTCTACCTTTTTGCATACATTTTTATATTCAAATAGCATCATAGCATATACATGTTTTCACATGATTATGAGTGAAGCAACATAAGTGATACATGTATTTATGTCTGTATATTATAAGAATATATGTACAGGCGTATAGATGTATCTTGCAATATTTTAAGGTCTAAAATTTCCATTTAAAGTATGTTTTTAGGAGGAAGTTGCAAGAGCAGAAAGAGCTATCCGTTTGATGGGTGCTTCTCTTTTAAAAACATGTCCTGGTACGTTTCAATTGATCAAATTTTGTTTTGTTTGCGTTGTCTGTGATCAGTAATAAACTAAAAGCTAAGCAGTGAAAATTTATTTGATATTTTAGTAGTTTCCTGTTGTTTTATCTCATGCTATCTTTGGGAATGAAGTGAAGTTTTCTCTTGCTCAATATGGTGCAGTTTTCATTACTTTTAGAATCAGGGTTTGCATCAGTTCTTTACCATTCTGAAAATGATTTCTTTCCCTGGAATCCCATGATAGCCAAATGAATTCTAAAGAATTTACTATAGTGAGCTTCATCTTGATAAGATTGCTATTATTTTTGGTCCAACAAAATATATTAGTCTCTGGAAACTTGGTTTTCACCTATATCCGCCAGACTCATTCAAATGTAATCAAAGTCAGCAAACATGCATTTCTGAAGTTACCTTGTAATTTATTTATTTTTTCTGTTGTTTCAATCCAGTGGAATCACACAGCAAATATGGGCAAAGAACAGCAGTTATATGTCTCAAAGATGATTCCACTCCAAAAAAATATCCTCGCTCTCCCGGTACACCATCAAAATTACCTCTGTAGAATAGATTCTTAATTAGAACACCTTTGTATGTTTTACCTTCGTTACTCATCTCTTGTCATTGGCTATACGCATGGACAACTGGAATCTGCTCTTGTATTTTGATTACAAAGCAAACTATGTACTTGATGTTGCTGTGTTCTTTAGCTATTTTTGCTTTTCTTTAATTCTCCCTCATGTCTCACTCCCTCCATCATTACACATCCGATATACTTTAAGGAAGGGCTAGATTGGAAGAATCATTAATCGTCAACAGGAGGTTTTGGGTTTGATCAGTGGGAACAACATCTACAGATATCTAGTTCTTCCCCATCCATATCTGCAGTGGTGGGAGTTTGTGAATTAGATATGCCGTTTATTGTGATAATAATTGCTTTTTTATGTTAGTCATTCACTTTTAATGTGGTTATTAGTTTTTGGCAAACTAAAGCTTGTTTGATTTTCACAAAAAAGAAAATAAATACAACACTAAAGCTTGTTCAGTGAAACATAACTTTTATCCATACATTTCATAAAACCCACGATTGTTCATAATTTAAACAACTTATAATCTACTTCAGAGGTGCGCTTATTTAATTAG
>CAVNYN010274226.1:0-51708 GCA_963692815.1 Nyctanthes arbor-tristis
GCTTGTTCTTGGGAGCTTTATCTAAAACAATAAATGTAGCAAATCAATACTAACCACATATTCTCCACACAAAAAATAAAAAAATAAAAATTAAATAAATAAAAATAATAAATAATAAAAGATAAATTCACACTTTCTTTCTTTATATTCCCACCACACATTCTTATATAAATTTAACCTATTTTCACATAAAGCTCCCAAGAACAAGCTCTTAGTCAGAAACCTTAGGAAATTATCATAAACATTTTTAAAGTTACTAGACTAAGTTTCCAGTCACTTGGAGTGCCTTCTTGATTTTTTCCACTATAAATCGTAAGAAAACATTGTTGTTACAAGATGATTATTCAAGAAATGTTGGAATTTGATTACTTATGAACGTGGAAAATTTTGATAATGACGTACACGAAATTACCAAACTTCCTATGAAAAGATAGCATCTTCGTAGCATCACCACTAGAGTCCCAAAGAGTCGTGGAAAAATTTGAGAATCATATTAACACAAAATAACCAAACTTTCCAACAAAGGGTGTTAACTTAGCATCATTAATAGTAGACTCTACAACATTAGAGTCACCCACCTCACCATATCCTAGGAAAAAGGAAAAAAAGATAGAAAATGCTAAAGAAAAAAAAAAAAAAGAAAAAACAAAAAAAGAGCTAAACTTCTTCAAAGGGGGCTGATGATAGCTAGAAAATTTTAAAAATTTGAGTAGTTCGAGCTGAAAGTGATCAAAAAAAGACGAGCTGGGTGAAATATCATAATAAAATAAAATCTTACTAAAAGATTTTTGTTACATTTCTAATCCTAATTTGTGCGAGTTTATTCAAATGAACAATGAAGAATCATATTTAAAAGAGCTCAAGGGCATGACAAAGAATTTAAGTTTCTCTACTCTATTTGGTTAATATATAGATGGTCTTGCAGGGTCCCAAGATTTAAATTATTATAATTTATTAGTTCATGTTGTATTTTACTTTTAAAAAACCATGGTGCTGTAGTGCTAAGACTGTTATCAACTTTTTAATTTTTATTAAACAAATTATTGTATTGTGAATTCGTTATTGTTAATTGCTTAATTTTGATTTATTATGTTGATAAATAGGAAGACAAAATAAAAATATGTTCAATCATTAATTATTAAAAAGAATGTAATGGAGGTGTGGAAGCAGAATACTAAATTGTTACATTGCATGAAAGATGGCACAGTTAGCATTATTAAAATCTTCATATTTTACCCTATATCAATAGCGATGTTGCAGCAAAATTCGTGCAGCAATGTTAACCACACCAATTTGGTGTGGACAAATGGTGTGTGGTTGGGCAAAGATCAGCCATAAAGCTGGTATCTTATTTGGTGTATGTTTAAAGATTACATAAAGATTTAATGGTTTTTTGGGCTCCTTGGACTTTGAAGAGATTGTTTATTGTTGTGGCCTGTAGGAGAGATTGCACACTGCTATCATTAGTTTGAGGTTGTTGGCACAAGTCATTCCTTAGAATTTCTATTCAGTAGCAAATTAGACCATTGGATACGGATGTGCAAATGTGCATGAGATTTAAGAATGTAGGATGTTAGTCCTTAGATTTTCGGAAACAGTTGAATTTGGTTCCCAAGGTTTCAATTAATGCAATTCATCTCTGACGTTTCAGTTTGTTGCATAATTGGTCTTTAAATTTTTAGAATCAGTCACCTTTGGATTAGTCTAACCACTCCTCTCCATCAACGGAATTTTTATTTCAATGGAACATTTGGCTGCAGTTGGATTGCTTTTGGATGTTTCAATTGATCTGAAGCTAAAACCAAAATTGTGATTTTCATTCCAGGGTGTTCTACCATCAATATTCCAGTAGCAGATTTCATAGCCCAGTTTTATATTGATTTGCGACTCTCCAAATGCCTTGTTGCTACAAAAACCTTTCATCTGGGTAACTGGGTTGCTTAGCCATTTGGTAGGCCAAAGAATTTTGTTTGTCATCGTTATTGGTCAACATCTCTAGAAGATGGTTTTTCTTGGCACTGCCGAAATCAATGGTGAACTCACCCGAACAGATGAAGGAATAAAGCTTTGAAACTCAAGAACACGGTTAAATCACCACCCACCAAGCAGAAAAGAAAAAAGGGCTAAAAGGTTACATATATGGACAAAGAAATTCCAGACCTATCACTTCAAGAGTCAATAATTTGGGCAAATTAAAAAAAGACTCATCGAAGTAAGGGATAAGGGCCACAATTTGTCAAATGCCACAAAAGATTGTTTAGATCTTCAATAAGTTCAATCTGTGAATACCACAAAGCGCAACTTCTTTGATAAGTTTAGAAATTGTTCTTGAAGAACACGAAAAAAAGAAAATCACAATTTTTATTTAATTCAGTATATTTGAATTCTTTGTATCTTGTATTGATTGGAAAGCCCTATTTACAGTTCCTAATAGAGTAACCAAAACCTTTATAAAAACAGGGCAAACCTTGTACAAGAAATAAAGATAGAAAACAAACAACAAAAGAAAATTCCAAAATGTGGCCAGATGTAAGATATGGCCACATCCCTTGAAGATCCTCTTTCAAGTTTTTTCCTAAGATGGTATCCGTGCACAGTCCTTTGTGGTTGTACCATGCAATTTTCGCACTTCACACATTTTCTCTATTTTCCAGTGTGATTGGTTTGGTTCACGTGTTTTCATGTCATATCCTTTTCTTTCTTACCCTTTTCGAGTACTTCAATTTTATTTTGAGGCTCCATCACTAGAATATAAGTTTGAACCTCTCCTTTCATGCTCCCATAACTCATATCGCACCATGAATCTCCTAGCTTGGCGATTTTCTCTTGACAACTCTACCTTATTGTCACATACTATCTGGTGACCTTTCTTAGAGCTGTACAATACTTTATCTCAGTCAAGCCACTCATTTAGGACTCGACATATCATGTATTTCTACTCTTAGACCTGATTTCTCATAGGTCAGCCTAAGTGCTTCTGCTATATATGCAACGATTACGCAACTTTCAATTCTTCTAGTGGATGGCATTTCTGCTGGCCGTTAGCTTTCTACTTCTCAGATTTTAGCTTTCAACTTAGATTTTACCTCTCTGAAAGACAATCTAATCAAAGTGGGGATTAGAATTCTCAGAAAGGGATAGAAGTCTACTACTTCGGTTGCAGTTATAGTTTAAACCTTTGGATCACAGGCTGTTCTAAGTTAATGTTCAAATTGAGCATGCATCTATGCATCAACTTGAGTGGGAAAATTGGAATTTATTCCAAAAAGTATTCCAACTAAATTAAGAATTAGAGCTGGATCCGGAAAATTTTTATTTCACTTCCTTCTATTGTTAGATTTCTTTTTACATATTTGGGTAATACTGTTTAAAAGTTAATTCAAGGTATCCCATTGGCCATTATTCACTTGAAAATGTTACAGCTTGGAATGGACATAAACATATTGAAGACAATTTTGGGGATTACCATAAAGCATTTTCAATAGTCGAACAACAAATTTTAGGTACTGATGGTAATAAATTGCAGCTGAAAGACATTTTGTTTGGATCCAGAAAATCAAATTGGAAGACTGAAATATTAAGTTGGATCAAAGATATAATCATGTGTATTAGCATCCGATGAACACACTAAGAATTGACGATAAATATTATCTAGCCTGATGATAATGATTAAGAAGAAAGTTAAGAAAAACAGCCATTTATATTATCTATTTAACGGTCCATTTAGAAGTTTTAAGTTTATTATTACAAGTTTTACCCAATCATTGATCTGTACACGAATTAAGATTTGCAATCTTCTCTTAATTCTATTTCATTGTTGTCACTGGTGTCACAAACTTTTAGATCTTATATTTTAGAAGACGATATAACTTTAAATAGAAAATATTATTTTAGACAAAATTACAGATGGAAGAGTAGAAGTGCAGGAGGCAAGCTGAAAATATATCCAAACGAAAATGTTCTTAATCTTGGAAACATTGAACCATGTTTAAGACATCGCTCATTCAGTGATCAACGAAAAATATCCCAATGATTCAGTAACCAAGAAAGGGGGGGAAAGCAAGTACCCGGAAAAGACTCGACGCCCATTCATCAACAACTGCCTGAAGAGAAGATCAGAAGCAATGGAAAAAAATTAGGGTTTACATCAAGATCTCTTCACTAAGCACTAATCTGTCGGGGTATGAGAAAAAATAGGAAACCTATCGAGTCCTTCTTTTAAGTGCCGAAACACAATACATATGTAGAGAAGGTCCTTTATGTACTTCTAAAAACACAATTACAATATGCAATCTAGCCAGAGAAATTCTTAACATACCATATCTACTTTAGTTAGTTCCTTGTTTTCTCAGCAAGAAAGTACACGTCAAACTACCTGAAGGTCAGTATTAAATTTTCCAGCTCTTTTTACAACCCCAGCAAGGTAGCGCAAAATTAGAATGTCTAATGAGATGGCTGCTCTAACTCCTGGTCTCTGCACTTTGACAGCAACAACTTTTCCACTCGGACGAAGCCTAGCTTGATAGACCTTTTGTAAATGTAGAAGGGTAGATGAGTGGTGGCAGGGGGAATTTGATCAGTATTGGGTCTCATACAATAATAAAGAAAAATCAACCGCATAAATTTGAAATCTTAAATCAAAACTTAATTTATATTTAAAAAAAAAAAAAAAAAAACCTGTCCAAGTGATGCTGCTGCAATGGGATCAGGTGAGATCTCCGAGAAAAGTGAATCTACTGGTAATCCAAGTTCTCGTTCTATTATGTCAAAAGCATCTTCAGTGGAAAATGGAGCTATTTGATCTTGCAACAGGGAAAGCTCATCCAAGTATGAAGGCGGGATCAAGTCCTAGAAGATATTGACATTCATAGATGGTAGGAAATACATGTAATCATTCTTAGTATTTTTTTGAGGATCAAATGCAAGATTTTTCATGCCTTCTTAAAATGTCAATCAGAAGCAGCAGTAGTGCGATAAATGGAATTAGGAAATCTTCCCATATTTAAGCTAACAAAAAGAATTCTATCTCTATAGTGTCAGCTTTCAAATTAATTTCTTGTTGAAGAGGAAGAATGGAAAAGTAATCAACTTTCTGCTTCTGTTAAAATCTGTTCACGCTTGAAACACATAAGCGCCTCACTACAGAGAAGATTTTCAACATTGGTCAACCAGTACTTGAGCCAAACATGAATACTATTCGCCTTGTGCTAACTTTTACTAAATTTCCATCACACGTTTGCACGCGGGCATGCATACACAACAACAGAACAAAAAATTGAGTTGCAAGAGTAATTAATATAATATGATATTCATATCTTGTTCTTACATATTTAAGCACATACTCACATTTCATATTTCACTATCCATTTACCTTCATTCTAAGGAGTTGCAAATATGAATCAACAACTGAAAAGTATCTATGTCCCCAATACCATAATTTTATAGCTTATTAACAAGGAAAACAGCAAATGTGCAGATCATAATTCTATGTTTCTTTCAACCCTGCAGATTCTGAAATCTTGAGGAGGTTGTAATGCCAATTGCAGAAGGAACATTGTCAATTTCTTGCGACTGATTTACAGAAGCTAGAAGTTGTAAGCACTGACTTGATCTAAATGAATTTCTTTTGGAAGTAAGGATAGTTTAGTATTTATCTTTAATTAGACAAGAAAATAGAAGTAGGATTAGAATCAATCATTATAATTGAACTAAGACCATGTTAGCTATCTAATTCTATTTCAAGAAAGAATTTGGCCAAACAAATCACATCTAATTAATCATTAAGGATTGAACAAAGATAAATTGTGAAGTTTAAGATATAGTTCAGAACTTATACTGGACTAAGTTTAATTGGAGAAAAGTTGAAACATTAGTGACATTTTTATCTTTAGAATTTGAAGTCTTTGTAAGGGATGATGCGATTATAATAAGATCTTGCACTTCAGCTCATATTCTAGTACATATTGAAATCTTCAGTTTGGTATCCATCTTGTATATTTTTTTAATTTAAGAATAAAATTATTTTCTCAAAAAGAAAGAGAAATAAACTGGAAGGGAAAGATAGGAATTAGACAATTTTTGCAAATTTTGTATCAATTATCGAGGGAAAAAGGTTTACATTAGGTTAAAAATTTATACACACTTCATTTCGCAACTGCTTATAATCTAAGCAAATATGTGATGGTTAGACTTAAGAAAATAGGAGATCCTGAAATTAGTTGGATACTCTCTCTCTCTCTCTCTCTCTCTCTCAACTTAGGTTTTAGATTATGGGAGAATCTTAAAATTAACTCCTAACTGCACTTGCAACTGAAACTACTATGCCTGAATAACTAGACATAACATGAGATATATTGAACTGAAAAATGTTTCTTTTTTCTCCGAACAAAATGATGATATATTCAGTAGATTGGAAGTATCACCATTATGAACATATACAAGAATGGAATCTTAATTGATAGACTTCTAACCATCTTTGATCCCAAGCTTCATTTTGCAACTTTACTCTGAGTAAAAGCTACCACAATCTTTTTTAGTCTACTATGACACTCATCAGTTAATCAAATGTAGTTACCACATCATACTCTTACAGTAATATGGTAAACTTTGGTGAATAGTTTATATGAACTTTTCGCTAAATTTATTTACCACCTGGTCCAGTCAATCTATATGTTCTTACATATATGTAATCATTTTGATACTAAACATGACTGCACACAGTAAAACTTTCATGTCAGTACAGGTAAAGATCTTGATGGGTGGGGAGATAAGAAATTGAGTAGTGAAATGCATCATTTGCCTTCATACTATTCAAATGCTCAAAAAGGATTTGATTACCAAGTAACCAAGATTTTGATTAGCAAACGGTCCAGGGCTTTCAATAATAACCTGGAAAACATAGAAGGACAATAAGGGCAAGATATAATTGCTTACCGGCCGAGATGATATTGCCTGAGCTATTTTAATATATGCCTGCACAAAGAATCAAATGAAGCACGATACATTATTTAGGTGAAAATTTTTGAACCAAAAAATAAAGGAAAATCCGCGAGATTGGATGTGAAATTGGAGTTTGTGACTAAAGATAGCAACAAAAATGAAATACATAAAATTAAATATTTTATCTGAATTCAAAAACCATATTACATTTTGACAATAGTGTGGATCTTATTTTAGATCAAGTAGCTTCTACAAGCCTGCAATAAGATACACATAAAAGAAAAAGGAAATATCTCAAAGATATAGTCGAGCTCTGGGGACCTATTACAATCACGCTACATAAGTACAATAGTTCACAAAGCATACAACAACATTTGTTTGTTACACATCACATTACTTCTATATCAGTAGATAAATAACACGTTGGTTTTGAACAAACACGAGCTCATAGGCTTGAACACAAGAACTCACAAGTTGTTGAAACTCTATACAATTTTTGAAGCTAATTCTTTTTCATAAAATAGAGACGATCCATTCAATGAAATTGGCCTCTATTTATAGAATTCAGAGGGGAAAAAAATCTAATTCTAAGGAAACTACCTCCATCACAAGTAAATCTCTAGCATATGTAAACCACCAGCACAAGTAACCTACTAGAACAAGTAATAATAGAAAATCCTAATTCACTTAACTCTCTAACCTTCTCAAATAAACTCTTCCTTTCTACCTTGCATAATTTCTCCCCGGCTAAGAAAACTCGACACTGGTGAGTTAGGCTGTAACTTCTAATCCAAGGAGGCCAATATTTCATCTTTATCAAGGAATGATACTTAACTTGGGTCAACCAAATAAAATGCTACTCAAACCAAGAAGGACGATATTTGTATCAGTTCAAACATTGATATAGAACTCCAATAAATGAACATGCTGGACTAGCAGTCATTTAACCGCTGATTTAACAATTACTCAATTATCATCACACATTTTAAACTTTAATTAAATCTCCACCACTCATTTCAACATATTATAATTTGATTCTCGTAATGAGAATCAAACAAGCAATAATACAAGGTAACTTATATGGTTCAAGTTAAAGAGATTTTCAAGACCATGTATCCAAACGAGGAATGCTTTAGAACTAGAGCCTTCAAAAGATGGGGTTCAACTAGCCTTGAGTACCATAGTTGACATTTATAGGATACAAACAATTGTATTGGCTAGGAAAAATAGGATAATTGGTATGGCTTGAATAGCCAGTGGATTCAGAATAAGAATAGTAGAAACAATTATCCATGATACCACAAAGAAAGTGACTGGCGTTTTTATTTTTTCAATTCCCCCCCTTTTGACTTCTTTTATAAATCATAAAGTGCTTAATAAAACTGAAAATTCATAAGCAAGTGAAAGCGCTAACCATTCATGATGGCGATGAACTCACATACTGGTGGCGGAAGCAATTATTCATATTGGTGAAGACATGGCTGGAAACAGTAGGGGCGTGAGAAGAAGTAGGCTATAATGTGTTTGTGTTTGCTGGAAAGGCAAAATTGCAGGCTGTATATCAATTTTTCTATCCATTAGACACCATTTATGGAGTCCAATGTATTGTGTGGCAAGTGTCTATTGGACATATTGAGGGGGGGGATGGGGTCATCATCTTCCAATGTGTTCAATGGACACCATAGAATATATCGGCTGTAAATTGGGCACATAGCAGGACTGATATCAGCCAGATAAGGTTAATCGGGTTGTTGGATGTATGGGATCAAGTAATAGGGCTGATATGTTTACTTATGTGTAAGGTATTGATTTTGGGTAATTTTAGGCTTTAGTGGATCACAGCTTCTCTGATTTTTGTTCTTTTTCTCACTGTTTTTCTTTTTCTTTTTTCCTTTCTCTCTTTTTCTTTCCTTTTTTTTTTTTTTATTATTCTTTTTGGGCTAAACTAATATACTAATGAAGTAAAGGCTGCAGGTTGATTTGGATGAGTTTTTGTATGTAATTGGTAAGGCCATCACTCATGAGGGAAAGAAATACGTTCTTGGTTTGTTGGATGTAATTGGTGAGGAGGATTGCAAGAGAATTTAGTGTAGTTTTAAAGGTTTGATGTGAGGAAAACTTACTGCTTCTTTGTCGAAGGCACAAAACACCAATTAGGCCAAAGAAAATGATTACGCTTTGATACCAAAATGGATGCCGAACAAACACAAGAACCAGCCGCAAGTTCTTGCAACAACTCACAAGTTGTTGAAACTCAAGACAATTATTGAATTTAGAGCTTGTTTGATTCTCATTATTTTCCCAAATTATAATTTTACCTACCATTGATTTGACGTTTGATTTCATTTGACAATTGCTCAATATTACAACCACATATTTTAAACCTTTTTACATTGCGAATACACATTCTACCTTTCTCCTCGTTATAATTTCTTTAAATTTGGACAAATAATGAGAATCAAACAAACACTTAATTTTTATTCATAAAAGAGATGATCCATGCAATGAAACATGCCCCTATTTATAGGATTCAAAATAAACCTAATTCTAGGGAAATTACTTCTAGTACAAGTAAACCACTAGCACAAGTTAGCCACTATCACAAGTAACCTACTATCACAAGTAATAAAATCTTAATTCAATTAATTCTAAAATCTTCCCAAATAAACTCTTCATTTATCCTGCATCAGTGCCACTTGTCTTGTGTCATTCACTGTCTACACATCACCTTACTAGATATCAGTGCCACCTGTCTTGTATCATTCACTGTGTTCTCATTGTGCTCAACTAGCTTAATCCTATGTTTCATTTTACTTTTTGAGCACCAGAATATGTCCGCTTCTCGAGGTAAGACATCAGGACATTCACTGCTTGTATTTAATTGTACATAGTATTTTCCATTGATTATCTAGTGCACTACACATGGTAGGTCCCATTGATTATCTGGTGCACCATTGGATCGTCTCCAGATTTTTTTTTTTAATTTTTTTATTTTATTATTTAATAGAAATCAGAATCTCACTTATGAAATGGACAATGTAACCTACCAAAAGCTGTAGTAACATGACATATAAAAATAAATTACAAGAATAACATGTCAAAGAAAATAATCTCTCTAGCTATGATTGCTTCTTAAACCAAGCAGTTTGTTAGTGTAACAAGGTTTCTTTCTATGGCTCTCTCAATTCTTCATAATTAATTACCTTTTCAAGCACCAGAAGCTCTTTGGCCTCTTTCCTAACCTAATTTTTTTCTTCAATTGCAGCCTGACTCTTTTTCAAACCCATATGATTTCATAAGTTCCTTGATCTCTTGTTTTGAACTTATAATATTGTCTTCCTCTTCCAGTATTTTCCAATGTAGTCATTTTTTCCAAGTACTTTGATTTTCTTTTATATGCTTTTTACTATCACTCCATGCATATATTCTGTTTTGTGAAGGTTCTCTCTCATGTTAATTATTTTCTCTTGTTTCTTTTCTTACAAATTTTTCTTCTGATTTCAATTATTTGCTCTTCATTCTTTTCTTGTAGCTTATTCTTTACTTTTCTTAGTCTAGTGACTAAATCATATCTTGGGTGCACCAAGCTGAATCTTTGTTAAACACTTCACACTATATTCTAAGATTTCAATTCAATAGTTTTCGGATTACTCTTCATAAGGAATTTCTTCATGTCTCAAGGATTCAGTCCAATCTTCTTCATAAACAAGTTTTATAAATAGAAATGCCACTACAGATTCTATTTCCATACTTGAGCTTAGTTGCTTTTAACGAGCTTCCTTAATTGGTGCCATGAATGCCTTAGAACTTCAGTCTTCTTCACTTTCATATTCTTTTCACTCATCATAGTTTATTATATTTCCATTGATCATTGTTTTGGTAAACTAAAAATCTTAACCATGATGACCTCATTTAATGCATATGTAACCATCTGTAGCGACCTACTCTACTTTGGAGTGATATTGTCCACTTTGGGCATGGTCCACACAGTTTTGGTCTTAGGTCTACACCCAAAAGGCTTCATGTCGGCTTGAGTAGGCCTCTTAATTTATAAATTAGTCTTATTTCCTTTACTCAAGCGATGTGAGATTGAGGTTATCAGTTATCACAATCACCGCACCTAAAGGAGCCCAACATCCTCGTCAGCCACACTTCCAATTGCGCTCTACCCATATTCTATTTGTAACGATCCGCTCCACTTTGACATGATATTGTCCGCTTTGCCAAATTACCAGAGGGCTACAATGGATTCTTAAGTTGCATGTATCCCGCAAATGTCAAGATGTCTCTAGTTATAGTCTTGTTGGACTCCACTTGTCCGAAAACCTCTTTGTTCTCGTGATTGCTTTTTATGGCTAAATTATGTGTCTTTGTTTAATGAGAACCCTAGAATTTGCTGGGTTAATGATTCTTGGTTGGCCAACAAATTTTAGAATTAACTCAAAAGAGGTGCTCTATCCAACTTTATATTGTGCCTAGAAACTTGCCAATTTAGGTCTCAATCCATGAATATATATTCTTTTGATTTTTTACTTTGACACTCCACTAGTTAAATCTAATTCAGAGATTTTGCAACGAAGAATTTTTATCATGCCAAAGTACTTGTTCCTTGTTATCTCGCTTTGCTTGGTTAATAGTAGCTCCTTGTCTAGAAGTTACAACTAGATCTCATTTTTATAGAAAATAGTGCTTCCACAGTATCACTTACCTTATTTGATATGTCCACTTCCCTTATATGCTCTTAACAACTTTTTTCTCAAATGCTGCTTTAAGACAAACACGGCCTTACCTATATTGATTTTCAATTTTCTATGAGCTAGGCATAGTGTCACCTTATCCCACCAGCTACACTGGACAAGTTATAGCCTTGGAGATATGACTCAATGCATGTCTTCTATTCCTAGTTTTGATTATTGAGCTTCTTGATTCCACTGACTTACGGATTGCACATTGTGACTTGGTTAACCTCTACACATCCAAGCAAGCCTCAGCATAGTTAGGCATCACAATCACAATGTGTACACAATGTCCCAAAGCTTGAAAATAATCTTCCTTTGATTGCCTTGCTTTGCAAATGCTATGGCCTTACTCAACTTCCTTGTGGTACTCTTGGTCCTCAAGCAACCATAGTACCAGATTGTAGAGTTTGGATACACCCAAATTATTTTTATTACTCAAAATATTTCTATGACTCAAAGCATTGGACACACCAATATTAATCTACTCAAATGAATTCTCACCACTCTACTAGACTAATACCTTCTGTTCCTCAAAATATTTTTCTTAATGCACTAATATATTACTCTTGCAGCCATCACATATTGATAATAATCTAAAGCAGTAGAATTGTTTCTAGACAATTCCTATGATAACAGTACTATATGGTGGTGAAGCTCTCTAAATAAAGACGGCAGGCAAGGCTGGATAATTCTAGAATTTTCTTAATGGGCAGCAATTGCAGAACCAATATAGAAGCTTCAATGGCATGTTAGAGACTCAAATAAAATTCTAGAACTCAGCTATTCAGGGTTCTTTTCTTTTTAAGCGGCTGATGTTCTTTCAAGAAGTTGCTCACATAATATTACATTTATATAATTTTTTATAAAAGATGAGAGTTTAAATTCGTCTTCAAAGGTACAAAGAAGTTCTATGGAAGATCTTCTTTAACTCTTAATAAATCTATAAAATGCGCCTGATTCCTAAATCCATAAAATCATGCACTAAACAATGTCTACTAAGTTTTTAAAAGTCACATTTAGATATAACCGCTTAAATATCAAAATACAAAGGCCAAAGGTTAATCACTTATAATTCCTGAAATACTTCCCTGTTTCGTTCAACATCTTAATTTTCAATATTACATCCTCTTCTAACCCAGTCATAAATAATTAATCATTAAGTGTGAAAATTCATTCTTTGGCACATGCTCTCTATACTAACTTTAATTTTTATTCTAGCTATAATCAGAAAGATATTTTATGTGGAGTATGCTATAGTTTTACTTAAAAAAAAAAAAAAAAAAAAACTTTTGGATCCTAAGTGCTCTGTTTGAGTTTTAACTTATACAATTCATCTTGTCTTGTATCCAGCTATAATCTTCCCACTCCCACTCCCACTCCCTCTCCATCTATTGAAAATACAAGGTGCCAAACATATCTTCAACTGTCCATTAGTAGTGGAAATTATGTTAATTAGAAATATAAGTTGAAACACCTCTAGATTGAGTATCAACCATTGATAAATAGATTGAACAACTCAAAAAGATAAAAGGGGTGATATTACATAACTTTGTACAACTAAGTTCAAGAGTTGAAATAGATGGAATTAACATAGATCCTGCCTAATGAGACAGGAGTTGCATATTCAAGACTAGATATACAGTAGATAAATACCATATGAAGATAAATATAATCCTATTTGGTGACTCACAAGTTTGCCAAGTGCAATCCTCCATTAATATATTTTGTCTCAATTATTCGGTGCATATCCAACTTAAAATTACTCCCACCCAACAGGCGATTACTCCTTTCTCTTTAGAAATTCATAGAAAACATCTACATATATATATATATATATCTTCTCTCTCTCTCTCTCTCTCTCTCATGATTGATATCCTCACCGACCTGACCAAGATTTCGTTTTCTATTCTTTTCACTTGTGTTGATTATATTGATTTTGCTAACATCATCACAAGATTTAATCACTAAACGATTCCGGAAATAATTTCTCGATAATCTTTATTTAAAAAAAAGAAAAGAAAAGAAAAGAAAAGACCTGCAGTTTCCACTTCTAGAGCACTTAGTTGAACTATATTCTTTTGGTTGCCTTTTTACTATGAAATTATCCTCCCAACTTATTGTCATAACTTCTTATAATTTCATCCTAGGACTTCCCATCATCGTCTTAATGTAGTGGATTTATATATCTGAAAGCTACATAAGACTGTAACAAGTTTTTCCAACACCATATGTGCTATACTCAATCTAACGTTCTTGTATCAGCAACATATTCCTCACAAAATGTGCCTGTACCATCAGATCCCTTGGAACCACGGCCTTTGCAGAATCTACTGATGATCTAAGGCTATATCTTCCCCCCGCCCCCACCCCCTTCTAAATCTTGAGCCAAAGAAGTTGGTATCTAACCTTGTAGCTTCCACCATCTGGTTATGTAGAGAGACCTGGGCATTCTTCAATTTCTTACAAATCATTTGAAGAAACTGAGACATAGTACTAGAAATTAGAATACCACTAAGAATAATCTTATGGTCTATACACCTTTGGATAAGCTGAAATTAGTTTAACTAGATTTTTTCTAAGCCTAAAATTTATTTAGTTTATCTCAATTTTCTAGGTACAGTTATTTAACAACTGGACTCAAGTCATCCAGAAATCCTCCTCTTATCTAAGCTAAAATCTATGACATGCTGTGATATTTTAAGTTACTCCACATGATAATAAAATCTTATCTAGAAAATATGTAACTTGATTGGGAATGGCTAAATCAAATTGTCCATACCATTGTAAAGCTGTCACTATGTTGCCTTATTCCCATTGGCAGAGCATACTCGTTGCTTTGTCCTTGGTGACAGAAAAAATAGTCTACTCTATGTTCTATAGCTATATTAAGAATTTTAACACAGCTTAAATAAACTGCGGAATAAATAAATAGACATCCAGAACTATTTTTTACACAGCATATCAACATTAACCGGTAATAATTTTCATAGAACATTTCTTATTGCTATTTCTATAAATTTCATGTTGCGAAGGCTTGAAATGTGGCAGCGAAATTAACGATACATCAAATCAAATTGGAAGGAAATGGAAACTCATATTATAACTTACCCAGTTGATATTTGACAAAGTGTAACTCATTTTTCCTAACATAGTTATAAATTATAAATGTGCAAAAGGCAGTATCTAAATTGTTTTTCTTATCATTTTCATTGTGACACAGCCAGATCCTATCCAAAACTAGATGACTGATTCTTAAACCATAACCAACAGTACTTCCTGTCTGTTTACACATCCCTTACTCGATGCAAACAGACATAGAATTCAATTTTAAGCATGAAATTTATGCTTCAGTTAGGAGTTGCCGATATACCATACCTAATAAAGTATATCCTCTGCACAGTCAAATAAAGCATATGGATAACAAATAATTACTACCGACTGCTACTCTAAATGTAACCTTAAAATTTAGGCACAGAGACAGAGAGAGAGAGAGAGTTACACAAAAATATTACTCAGTATATATTATATAGTGGTAGGATAAGAAACCATTCCGATTATCATAAATTTACATAACATACCGGACCAAGTTGTACCAGTATCTTTCTCAACTCTGCAGCTCTCACCTACAATTTCACCAAAAAGTCAAAATGAAAAACAAAAATCAAAGACAGATGCATTATACATATGTAGTTAACCATTCACTTATTAGCATTGAACATTTATTTTGAAATGGAAATAGAAATAGAACAAGTGAGAATGAGCCATGGAGATTTGTGTAGCAAACTCAGCTGGTGATTAGTTGATCAACTTCTACTTTGAAATAGAATGAGTTTAAGAACAAGTCCAACACAGGCTATGTCAATATAATATAGGTAAACCCTCTATGTTTTGTAAGTTTCTAGCCCCTTTCTTTCTCTAAGTGTGCTTCAAATATTTGCTTCAGAAAGATCGGAAGAGCGTCGTAGCCCGTTCTCATCATCTTCTAAATTGGCCTTTTGCTCGCCTCTATACACAATAAATTCACCCACTTCATTTTCTGTTTAATACCAGTAGACGGGTCAAACTTAGAGAAAGTTAGGAAAAAAGCCCAATCATCCTTCTTTACGCCATATATGGTTTTCTTATATTCAGAGAAAGGAGGAAAGTCTTCTTGTCAACATCTGCATTGCCTTTGTTCCAATTGATCTAGCAAACCACATCTTAGCACAGCATTTCTGAATTCAACTTAATTGGAAATATGGTACTAACTCCGTCTTTTAACAGAACATGGCAAAACACATCACATGCCGAGTTATTTTGAACACCAGAGACTACTATACATTCCCCTACAATACCTTACGTCACGCTCAATTCCTATAGTAAATTGAAAGAACAACCAGAGATTCTTGCCTAGTATAAGAAATCAACGCACAACTCAAAAGTCTCAATTAGAAAACTTGAAATTTGTCTGACCTTGAACATCTGTTCAGAACGCTCAGTGATGCTGTCGTAGTAGCGGAGTGCAAACCATTTGCCAAAGGTGGTGCCAATTTGGAAAAGGCGGCGGAGGAGAATAAACGGCTTCTTCTGATAGATTGCGGAGATTCTCGATATGTTGTATTCAGTTAAAGTCTCTGCTTCAGAGGTGCTCAGCTGGAAAAGATAACCCGAGTACTGCATGAAAGCGTCGACATCCTCGGTCGAAGATGCCGCCGCTGGCGAGGTGGAGCGGCAACGACTAGGAATCACCGGAATAAGACGGGAGTGCCGGCGGGGACTTAAACTTGTGGCGGGAAATAACGGCGGCGACAACGGAGGCACAAGCAGCATGTTGTAACGGCTTATTGGCTGTTGGCCACTCTTTGTAGAGTTTGTTTATCCAATTTTTTTGTATATTATAATTATATTATTATTTTCTATTCTACTTTGTTGTTGTTGTTTATACTTATTATATTATATATTTTCATTTTTTGGAGCATTAATTGCATGCTTCACAAGTTTAACGTTTTCCATATTTCGGCACAATGCTAGATACGGTGATATCTCCTGGGTTCTAGTTAAATAGTGATGGGTATAAAAACTTTGTTCAAATGTAATTCGGAATTATATAAATTACAGAATTACTATATTATCCTTACAGAATTACAATAAGGCAAACAAAATTATTGGACAAAACTTAATTGTTTAACAGATTTTGGTAATCTTACCAATAATGGTCTCCTCATGAGCTGGAATTAGAATGAAGTTAGAATAACACTTATAAAGGTAATTAAAAGAAAGATGTTAAAGTACTTGACGAAAACAATTAATTCATAATGAGATTTCCCTTAAGCTGGTCTCCATATGCTTGTGTATTCATAACGTGAAGATTGGTGATCCAACTAGACAACAGCATGGGAACCCACGTGAGAAATCTTATCACTTATGGCTAATGGAACTCTAGCATTAAATGTGAAATGGTGATTGCCCATCCCATGCATGGCTTGAGCAGCCATTAGTCAAAAAGGAGAAGGGGTTCGATACCCACATCTCACTCTTCTTGTCTTCAATACATTTATAGTATTCCATTTATTAGAAACATTCCTTTCCTTTTCACATTTACTGCTTATTTTGATTCAAATACCAATTTGACACTTACTTCATTCTTGTGGGTCTGGTATTAAATACATGCAATCATTATTTCCATACAAAGAGGCAAATGTATACTATAAATAGAACCAAACAGAAAGGAGAAGGAGTTCGATACCCACATTTCACTCTTCTGGTCTTCAATACATTTATAGTATTCCATTTATTACAAACATTCCTTGCCTTTTCACATTTACTGCCTATTTCGATTCAAATACAAATTTCCCACGAATACATATCTTGTTTGTTGGGTCAAAAACTAAATTTGGCGTCAACAAATTGGTGCCATACATGGGAAAAAGTTAAAAAAGCTGTGTAAAACAAATATTCGGTGAAATCTAACATCCGATAAAAGTAATGAGTGGAAGACACTTGGACTGCCTCCTAGGTTCGGTAAAAACTGAGGCACTGCCAATGCCAGTCTTTCACGATCGGCAGCAGCAACAGAAACAGAAACCCTCCGGTGACAAGTAAAGGCCCTCACTGAAGAAGTCTGACGGTTACAATAACACAACCCGCCAACTTCCCAACAACGCACGATAGAATCCCCTCGTGGCGACTCCTCTTGGCGTGCTGAAAATATTGGAAGATCTCTGGTAAAGGTGAAACCTCAAAAGGAACATGTCAAGAGGAGACTGAGCTTCACTCCGACTCAATACTCCAGTCAACCAGCTTCTGACGCGAGAACTACACCATCTCCTTCAAGAAATGCAGCTGGAAGCAGTGTGTTCACAATGCTAGGGCTTCACCGTCAGCAAGGTCCGAGACATTCAAGGTCACCAGAGCCTCTGCGACTAAGTGAGCGTACATAGAGGAGATGAAGCCCACACCTACTCACTATGATAGCCATGCCTCCAACTCGCCTCCGGAGACACTATGAAGCCAACGTCCAATCTCTCAGCAAATCCACAAGTTGGACGAGTTGAGGAAACGATTGAGTGACTCGAGCAGAAACAATCCAAAGAGAAAAAAGCTGACGACTTATGAGAAAGGCCTTCTCCCTTCAACTCCTTCATCTGTTAGGCCGTCATGCCATCGAAAATGAAACTCCCTCAGATGGGAACCTATTGCGGTGAATCAGACCCAATCGCTCACATTCACCGATATGTGTCTTGGATAGAGCTTCAGAATGCGACATGAGCTATCATGTGCAAAGCCTTTGTACTTACTTTGGAAGGCAACGCACAAACATGGTTTGGCAACTTGGCCCTGGGATCTGTGCACAATTGGGAACAGCTCTCCAGTTTCCCTCCCAGTTTATGGGCTTGAAAGCCAAGGCCACCCCCAAGGAGATGTTGGGAACAATCAAACAATAGAAATTAGAACCTCTCAAAAGCTATCTGCTTCAATAGACAGGTCATGATAATGGAAAAGGTGGCGGACGAATTGCTTCTGATCGTGGTCAAATCAGGCCTTTACAAAGATACCCATTTTTGGTAGGCCATGCACGAAGATCCCTTAAGCACTTATAAGAAGCTTCTGAGGTAGGCTGAGAAATACATTAACGCCGAGGAGGCCATTGAAGAGATCTCACGAGCTGAAAAACCTCCAAAGGATGAGAGGAAAGACCAGAAGGTAAAGAAGGACCTGCGACGTAGCGAAAGCCTTCCAGCTCGTTCAAACCCTTCACCAAGCTCCTCAACACCTCCGTTGAACACATCTTTAACATCCTACAGAATGATCCAATTCTGCCTAAGGCAAGTCCTTTAAAGAAACCACTGAAGGACGCTGACCAGTCCAGGTATTGTAAGTACCATCAGAGTATGGGTCACAACACATACGAATGCAAGCATCTCAATTAGGAGATTGAGAAGCTAATCAAATAGGAATACCTGAGCAATACATGGTAAATCACCAAAGGCAGGACCGACAAGCTCGTCCCCATGTAGATCTTAACGCCCAGCTCCCATGGCACCAATCTCCAACTAAAATCCGCGTACTTGTCGGTGGAAACAATGGCATAGAGGATTCCAAGAGACAGAGGCGAGGTCTCGTGGGAGAAGCCCAGAATTGCTTCTACTTATCACAGCACAACCCCTCGTCTCTCAAACAAGCTCGTTCTCCTTTTACGATGAAGATGCTTGACATGTGTAACACCCTGACTCGGATACTCTGGTCATCACTATGCCAGTTTCAGTTGTTAAAATTCACAAGACCTTGGTAGACAACGGCAGCACCTTAACATCATCTGCTAGCAAACTTTCCAGTAGATGAAATAGACCAGAAGAGCCTAAGGCCTTATGGTACTAGGCTTCAGGTTTTTACTGGAGACTATATAGAAGCTAAGGGTCAGATCACTCTCCTCATTAAACTAGGAGACGAGAGAAGAATAATGGTGGACTTCATTATAGTAGACGTACCTTCAAACCACAACACCATCCTAGGCCGCTCAATTTTGTACGAGCTCAGAGCCACGGCCTCGATTTACCACTACGTCATAAAATTCCCAACTTGTTATGGGACGGCCATCATGTGAGGTGACTAACGGGCACCAAGGGAATGCAACCTGGATTATGTTGAAGAAACTATTGTTTTGTCGGAAGTTCGCACACTCAACCCCAAAGTCAACGGGCTAAATTATCTGCTGCTTGGAGATTCTGCACCCAAGTATGAGCTCGCAAAGCATGACGGTAGGAAAAAGCCTATCCCTAATTGTGGAAGAAAATATAGAAAGCAACCTCACTTCAAAGACAAACCACAAGGAAGGCCGGACAAATGCCTTAGTCCAACCCTGAAAGGAGATTATCCCCCCAGTTGTGGAGGTCAAAAGCATAATGCAAAGTGAGAAATGCACAAGAGATAGAGTTGAAACACTCAGAGGGAAAAAGAGGGATGACAGCCGAATGCCAACTCTAAATTTTGTACATTCTCCAAATTTTTGTACATCAACTACCAGATCATAGCTAAAAAATTAATACTTCTAAGAGAGCCAACCATAAGTTTACAACCTAACAGTTAATTCAAAAGATGAATGTTTATTCTCCTGATGTAACATCTCCCTCTTAATGCGAACACAAGGCAAATCCACAACAGCCAAGTAAGAGGTCTGTGATCTAAGTTAGAACAAGCTTCTAACTAGCAATCTAATACTTGACCATGAGTAGAACAAGCTTTTAGTCAGCGCTCAAGTGAATGGCTTCTCGCTCATGACTAGAACAAGCTTTTAGTCAGTGCTTAAGTAAAAGGTCTGCGATCTAAGTTTGAACAAGCTTCTAACTAACGACCTAACACTTGGCCATGACTAGAGCAAGCTTTTAGTCAGCTCTCAAGTAAAAAGGTTTGCGATCTAAGTTAGAACAAGCTTCTAACTAGTGACTTAACACTTGACCATGACCAGAAAAAGTTTTTAGTCAGCACTCAAGTAAAAGGTCTGCGATCTAAGTTAGAAAAAGCTTCTAACTAGTAACCTAACACTTGACTATGACTAGAACAAGCTTTTAGTCAACGCTCAAGTAAACAGCTTTGCACTGATGACTAGAACAAGGTTTTAGTCGGCGCTCAAGTAAAAGGTCTGTGATCTAAGTTAGAACAAGACTAGCGACCTAACACTTAACCATGATTAGAACAAGCTTCGCGCTCATGATTAGAACAAGCTTTTTGTCAGCGCTCAAGTAAAAGGTCTGCGATCTAAGTTAGGACAAGCTTCTAACTAGCGACATAACACTTCACCACGACTAGAACAAGCTCATAGTCAGATCTAAAGTAAAAGGTTTCACACTTGAAACTCGAGCAAGCTTCCTGCTTAGCGATCCAACACTCATCCTATCTTGAAGAAATCAAAGCAAGCTGCCAGTCAGAGGGGCCCACACTCAGACAAATCCTCTACCTATTATGCCAACATATTGGAGACCTGAGACCAAAACGAGCTTCTCGATAAAGCATCTTAACACTTGGTGTAAGATATGTTTTGGTTCCTGGACAAACAGGTATAAATGGAGATGAGTTTTCCACTAAACAAGAATGACATACGGTACGTTGTTCTGACAGAACGTAAATGAGCTTACACTCGAAGAAATTTTCATTGTATTTATCAGAGATTACAAAACGCAAAAGAAACTGGGATACAAAAACTTTTAGGCTTGATCCTTAGAGGATGAGACTACGTTTCCCCCAGCTGGAACAACGGTCTCAACCCCGTGGTTAAAGCAGCGTCCTCAGCCCGCTCTCTATCAGTAGCAGGGATCCCTACTTCTTCCCTGACAAGAGTTGGTACCTCGGAGGGGGCAGGAGTTCCAGATTGAGATATGATCTCAACCTCTTCTTCTTTGTCAGAGCTCATATGGCCGCACTCTTCTTTTAGTTTGGCGACCTGCTCTTGGAGGAAGGCTAGGTCGCACTCAGACGTTTCCTCACAATCTCCCCAAGAATCTCCTTTGTCGTCTCATAGTAAAGAGCATCGTTAGCACTCTTAAACTCCTCAGAGGCCTTATATCTTGCAACCGACTCTTGGTATCCAACTAGCTCGCTGGCAATAGCTCTTCTCTCAGCCTTCCTCAGGACCTGCTCATTGCTTGACCTCTCTATCACCAGCTGAGTTTCCAGGTCCTCATACTTCTTCTTTCAAGCGTTGAGTTCAGTCCGCAAGTCAGTTGATTCCTCCCCGAAGACATGGAGTTCTTGCTCTTTCTCCCTAAGAGCCAATTCAGCCTCTTCCTTGGCCTTGTTGGCCTCAGTCACCTGGCCAAAGATCTTTCTGTTCTCCCCAAGGAAACATC
The DNA here is from genome assembly GCA_963692815.1 of Nyctanthes arbor-tristis. NCBI lineage: Eukaryota > Viridiplantae > Streptophyta > Magnoliopsida > Lamiales > Oleaceae > Nyctanthes > Nyctanthes arbor-tristis. The sequence continues at coordinate 22,001 of CAVNYN010274226.1, forward strand.
CACGTGGGCCATAGCGTGTTCATCTAAGATTGCAGACCGAGCTTGCATCACCGTGCTAGCCTGCAGGAGCTCTGCCATCATTAAGTTAGCTGCAAAGCCTTCCCACTTCCTCGACCATCCTCGTGCCACGCTACTCATGGCATCTGTAATAGGCCCAGGCATCCATGGGACACTGGCGGAAAAAGGCTTCCTAGCTAAGTTAAATAGCGCCTTCAGTTTTTTACCGATGAACTTCTCTATTTCGGCCCGACGAGTTTGGTCCACTGGGAATAAAGATCTTTACCCAGGATATCAATGGGTCCCTTAGTAGGTTGCTCTTCACGGGGTGTGGAGGGCACAAGAGCAACAAGGAGAGGATTGGCCATGGGCTCCTAGGTGGCCAACTGTCTTTTGCCAGGTCGCTCTGAGTAACTGCATCATCAGCTATCATAGGTCTATTCCTAGCGGCCTTATCCTACCTCAATTTCTTCTTCTCTTCCTACCTCCTCAAACCTCATTAAGCTATACGGCAGTCCTTATCTCCTTGGCTTTATCATGTACTGCTTTCTTTTTCTCCCATGTAGTTCTCTTTCTTTCGGCCTCTCGAATAGCCCGTCTTTGACCCTTGGAAAGGTATTTCTTCCCTGGAAATGAGCAAGTATTAGAGCACTATAAAATATTCAAAAAGTAGGTCGCCAATGCGCAAGAAACATCATACAATTACTGAATGTGCTCGGTCTTGGGAATAGACAAGCCGGTGCTTATCAAAAAATCCTAAATCCTCGTCTGTCAGATCCTTGACATGGCAGCGATGTTCTTGTACATGGGCTACGAGCTGTGCTCGCTCTCAGAACAAGCATGAGCTCAGTCAGTCTGTCAGCCTATGGAAAAAATTCTATCGAAAATATGCTTACTGTGTTCCATATAGCTCGTGGGGATGCTCGTGTCCTCGTTGCCTAGACTTAGTGGGCTCTTTTACTCTCCCCTCACCTAGAATCAGCTCTTTCCAACTTGGGTTGGATTTGGACACCTCTTTTACCAGGTTTTCCTAGAGATTTAAGGTCCTTGTCTTAGATCGTGCTGCTATTTGAAACCACCCTCTCCTAGAGGTTAGCACGTAGTACAAGTTAAAGTCCTCCAGACTCGGATCTCCCTATCCTTTGTGGTACCATAGAGCAAGGACCCCAATGACGGTCCTCTAGCTCCTCGGAGTAATTTGAGAGGGGACAATTCCCCAAGACCTCAACAGCTTAGTGACAGGCCACGGGAGCGGAACGTGAAAGCCGGCCTCAAACATCCTAGTGTTTGCTATCACACACCCCCTAGAGGGACAATGAGCATGTTCCCCTTCATAGGAGACCCAAAGGGAGACGCGGTCAAGAACTGCCTTATCGCGTGTTGGTCAGTTTCCTTCACTTTTGAAGGAATGTGCTTGCACACTCACGACCGATCTTTATTGTGAATCACCACCATTGGAGGCCTTCAAATGGAATTCACCTCCTCCTCATCATCTTTCTCTTCATTGTCATTATCCGTCCAATCAAACTGGACCTCCGGCGCCGACGCTGGCTCCGGCATCGCCCCCACCATCTCCTCGTCTAAGGACCACTCTACGTCCACTGCTACCTCTTTACCTATGCCACTCACCGGAAGAAACCTCTCCCTACCCTCCATTCTCTGAAATTTCCTCAAATACTAGAGATTACTCAGGGCTTTCAACAGGTTTGCAAAAAAATTCCCTATAAAATAGGAAGAAAAGATTTTTCCCTTGGCACTAAGATTATCTTGGAGACTTGAAGAATACTGGGAAGGGATTGAGAAGTATCAAGGAGGCCTGAAGAGAATAGCAGCAGGAATCTTTTGGAAACTGATTATAAAGCAAGGCAATGTGAAGGGGAAAAATGGATGAATGGAGAGGTATAAATAGTATTTAAGGAAAGATATAAGGATGATGGCAGCGTAGGACATTGGGAAACGAAGAGGTAACATTCAGAGTAATGGTTATTGCCTTTAAATCCCTTGAACATGCCATTCCATCAGATGGTAGAGACATGGCAGAGAGTGCCATCTCGACCTTTTTTGAAATTCAAAGAGTTAGATTTGAGGTGGCAAAAAAGTTCCAAGAGAATCGCCAACTAATCTTCAAGGCCACTAACTCTGAGCTCAAAGAATAGTGATTTTGCCCCACAAACAACCTATGTTTTTCGGCTAGTTCATATGATTTTTTGACTTGGTTTCTAGGTAACATTTGAGTTTTACAGAACTTAAAGTTTCTACAGCTTCAAATTCGATCCCTTGACATCTACATATGACATAATTGCTATATCTCTTCCACGATAGTTATAATTCAGTGTCAATTTTTTCCCTTGTAATGAAAGTCCTATTTTTGGGATGCATGTCAACCACTTTAGTTGCGATTTTGAAGTTGTATTCAATAGTTGTCTGCAAATCCTACTTGTCAACTGTGAAAACTTAAGATGCAACACAGATATTTAAATATGCAGAAAAACCATACTGTATTCTACTTGTGCATAAACTGAAAAAGATTTCCGATACCCTTAACCAGATTACAGCTTTGGAAATTTAAGCAAATTGCATAAATTTGCAGATAGCTTTTGTTCAGTCGCTTTCCTGCTTCAACGTCCAACAAGATGAGCATCTGAGAAATTTCTCATGAACCATAAATCAACCATGAATTGATGTTCGTGATAATGGAGCTAGGTTTTCACAAATTTTCTTATGCAAAAATTCAAATTATAACTACAACAATAATCAAATTTGTACAATTTGATATAGAGTAGAGATGGGTTTCCTTACCTTCAAACTTTTGCCAAATTTGTCTTCAACTTTCCACAAATTTGTAACTCCACAAAGCTAGAGAGGTTGAACAGGATGAAGAATTATCCTTCTTGAATGTTTGCAGAAAACACTAGCCATAGAGGAGCGAAATTTGAATTTCACAAGAAAGGGAGATGGCGATGGAGCTGTCTGTTCTTTGGGGATAATTGGGTTTTTGTCCTTCGTTCCCTTCTTTTGGCCCTTCCTTTCTCTTTTTTTTTTTAAAGGGTCAAACGTGGTCAAATGGTCAAAGGGCCAAAAAAGAGTTAAAAAGGGGTCACCCAGCCATATTTGCTATTTCCCACGTTACACCACCGTATGAGTTATGACAATAAGATTTCAAAATTAGATTGAATTCAAAAAAGTACACAAATTGAAAATGATTAAGTGATAAGATTATACATATATGAGACAAAATTCCTGGAAATTTGAAGACAAAATTCCTGGAGATTTCTAAATTTAATTGAAGATAAGATGGAAGGATGGCAACAGAACGGGTCCGGGTCGGGTTTTCCCCACCCGTCGCGGCCCCATTTTAATTTTCCCCTCCCCGATCTCCATTTGAATCGGAGCTGGTCAGGTCTAGAGCATAATCGGGTCAGGGATGGAAAAAAATCCCCATTCCTGCCCTGCTTTTCTTTTTCCCTTTTTTTCACCCTTTCTTTCCAAGACTTGTATGCTAAAATATGGTTTTGAACACTATGCAAGAACATAATTCAAATTAAACACATCTAAAGTAATAAGAATCAATATTCACATTCTTCCTATTACATTTCTTCCTATTACTGTATTACACATGCATCGGCAAAGTGACTATATGGGCCACACTTGACATTGATCTGGCCCAGTAAAAGTTTGGGCAGACCTCAATGTGGTTTGGCCTAAGAAGGCAAAATTTCTTATGCAAGAGTGAAGTTGCACTCAAGACACCTCCTTATATAGAGGAAATGCTTAATTTAGTTCCTTTTCACAATCAATGTCGGAGACTCTCTTTTCTAATTATCCTTCCTCGTTTCCCATTGCAGAATTGATTTAGGGCTTCTCTCTCCCATTATTCCACATTCTACTCCATTCTTTCACATTCTCATCATCTCCCTTCATTGCTCTCTGTTTTATTAACAATTACTTAATAGACAAATCATTACACAAACTGAAATTTACAAATTGGATTCAGTGATTTTATATACAAACTAATATTTTTTTTAATTAAATAGCTTACATTTTGGGTTGCAGGGCGGGGCACCCAAAACCTATCCTTGCCCCGCCAGTGATTCAGGGCACAAGTTTGTGCCCTATCCCAGCCCCGTTTGGAAACACAGCTGGGATTCCTCACCTTATTTTGGGCTGGTCCCTGTTAGATTCGGGTTTTCGGGGTAATTCTGCCATCCCTAGATAGATGTAATCGGAGTGAATTAGGAAAAGGGATTAGCATACCTAATGCGCAAAAAGGGCGTGAAAACTATAACGTTTGTAGGCACCGCAACTCTTCATTTAGATATTAATGTAAGAAACCATTATTTTAGGTTTATTGAAGTTATGGTTGTATAAGATCATATTTCTAATTTAGAATTGATCGATATAGAACATCAGATATTTATTATAAATAAAACCTCTAATACAACTACTGTAATTAATACAAACTAGTATTTGCTCCCGTGTGTTGCACAATCAAATTTTATTGACAAAGTATAACGTACAAAAATTAAACAACATAGGAGTGAAGTAATGAATAAAGTAACATTTTAAGATTATAAAAATAAATATTTTGTTAATATTATTAAAAATTTTAGAAAATCTCATTATACATAACATTTATCGTTTCATTAATTGACTTCTCATTCTTAATTTCTTATCACGTCTAAATATTTTCATATCAACATGATGTTACAACTCTAGACATTGCTATATGGAACTACCCATGATTCAATATCAACCTTTTAAGGAGTGCTCGAAAAGTGGCTAATCTTGACTCTTATTATTCGTCATAACAATGAATAATTAAAGTTTATAAATTAACATTGATTTTTATTAGTAGGCATAATAATTTAAAACATGTTCAACATGTCTTAATATTACTTCTTCGACCTGTAGATGATATCAAATGTTCTAGGGGATATTTAGTGACAACCTTTCCAATAAAGTCTAAAAAGAGAAAATTAAAAAAATGTAATTAAAAATGTATAGTGTATATATAAATCATTTGTATTAAAAAAATTAAAAATACATGATCATACCAAGTAGATCAAGAGTACCAAAAAGAGATATATTCTGAAGACATAATTCATTTACTTTTTATTTTTTTAGTTTAGAACGGCAAAACTTTTATACATAATTCATTTGTTTTTTTTTTCTTTTTTTTTCTTTTACTTTAGTTTCCTGTATATTGGTTAGTTTAATATAACTATTTTTTCTAAAACATGTATTGTTTAAACTATCTCACTAATATACGTAACTGCTCACTATTGATGCCATCCATCATCTTCTTTTTTTAACCAACTACTATTTTCTATATGCCATAACTTGGATCTTATTTTTTTGATTTTTTAGTTTTAATTTTTTAACTGTTTTAATATTGAGTAAAGTAACCACCTACTACCTTATTAATCGCAAGGTATGGTTATGCTTTTCCAGTTTTTCTAATCAGTCGTGGGCAGCTACCAATATTAGTAAGATGCTTTTCTGTTACACTTCAAATTAACATAGTACTATTGTCATCATTTGTGTAGATACCTATTACACGTCCAATATCTCCTAAGCTCGGAAGGCACAAAGGAACTGCCTCTATTGAAATGGAGGATCATGTCTTAGTCCACGACTTGTCAAAGATCATTGCAGTACTCTAAAGTCATCGCCCAAGGCAAATGGTGAGAAAGACAATTCTGCTCTCAAGAAATCCATTAAAAACACTCAATCCAAGTCACATTTGTGATAATCTTCAATTGATAAAACTGAAGAAACGTCAAGCAGAGTGAAAGTCAAACTTGCAGAAACCTGTATTCAAGACAAGAAAAACAGTATATAGAACTCGAAAGAAATTCCAAATTTGCCTGATTTAATTTTTTTAAGGAAGAAAGCTTTTGTACCTAATTTAATTGCTTCAAGAAGAATGCTTTTGCAATTAATTGTTTGTATCAATAGTGGGGGTTATCAAAAGTAGGCGGTTATTAACATTAGTTAATTTTTTGTATCATTAATGGGCATTTACAATTAGTCAGTAGTTACCAATATTAGTAGGCGGTTACCAATATTAGTTAATTTGTATATCAATAGTGGGCGGTTGTTAGTATTAGTTGGAGAAAACAAAATAATTTGTGTGTCACTATTAGCGGTTACCAATATTAGTGGGAAAAAACAAAATAAAGTAAAATAAAAAAGATTCTCTGAAATAGAATTTGAAATCAAATTAAATCTTTTCCAATTGAAAATTCAATTTACTTCTGCTTTTATTAATATATAGATATGTATTGTAGCATATAATAGAATACAATCCGTTGATATGATATTGTGTAGCAGTGTACATATATGGCATGAATTGTATGTTGTAGATATCTTAATCAAATCAGATCAATAAAAATATGTAAGTATGCTTGTTGGGGAAACAAATTAATACTATAGATATATATTGCATAACTTGTGCATAGAGAAAACTATGGGTGAGCAATGGGTTGGGTTGGACTAGTTTTGGCTCAAAACCAATTCAACCTTTTTTTATTTGGGTTGAGATGCTAGATAACCAACCCAACCAACTTATTAGTAGAAACTAAACCAACCCAAACTGCTTCAAGTCGGCTTGAAGCTGTTTGGATTGGGTTTTATACCTCTTTTTTTTTCCTTTCCCCTTTTCTTTCCTTTTTTTTTTCCTTTTTACTTTCCTTTTTTCCTTTTTTTTTCCTTTTTACTTTCCATTTTTCCTTTTTTCCTACTTCCCAGCTTATACACGTTAGTTTTATATCTCTTTTTCTTTTTCTTTTTCTTTTTCACTTTCCTTTTTTTTTTTTGCTTTTCCTCCCAGTCTATATGAATACAAATCATAAAATTAGGTTGGATGGTGGAATATCCATCAAAACTTAATTTTCTTTTCATTAGTGTTTTTTGTTGTATTGTATGGGAGTATGTGGTGCAATAATTCATGTGAAATATTGTAGCTAGGTCAACCAAACTTTTACCTTGAACTCAAGTATCCTTCAATATTATAATTGATGAACCTTTCATTCATATCGTCAACTGAATTATTTTTCCTTTGGATTTAAAAAATAAAGAGAAAAAAAAGAAGGAGTACAATTTTTTCCTTCTTTATTTAATATTTACTAGATTTTCACCTATGCGTTACACGGTTAGACATCTTATCAAAGTATCTACGTAAATATTAATATTTAGTTTTAATAAATTATGATAAATAATAAGTAAAAATAAATTTTCGTTTCTATTGGCATCATCTTACAATAAATATAATGTACAATAAATTGAAAGCAATTAACCCAATCTAGTTTTTCACATGTGTGATGCACGGGAATAATAATTTAAAATAATTTAACTTATTATAAAGATTTGAGAAATTAGATTCTCACATGTGCTAAAAAAATTAAAAATTTTATATCGTATAAGGAGAAGACTACATAGAGTGATAGTTATTTTCTTTTTAATTTTATTTTTTTAGATTCTTAATTATTGATAGTTATTTTTTTCAAGTATAGTTTTAACTTATTATAAAGATTTGAGAAATTAGATTCTCACATGTGCTAAAAAAATTAAAAACTTGATATCGTATAAGGAGAAGACTACATAGAGGGGTAGTTATTTTCTTTTTACTTTTATTTTTTTAATTCTTAATTATTAATAGTTATTTTTTTAAGTATAGTTATATTTTATTTTAATTTTTGTTGTATGATATAAGTATTCAATTCATAAAAAACATCAATTATATTAACTTTATTTGTGTGCGTCAAGACCCATGTGATATGATGATATCATCGTCAATTCTCAAACCTTTGAATAAATATGCTCTTGATTGTTGTTTTCACATTGAAATGAAAGGAAGATTTAAAAATATAAAGATAAGATAACTTAAACATAGAATTATAAAGATAAGATAGAATTATGAATATGAGATAATTCAAAAATTAAAAACCAAAAAGTAGAAGGGATAAACATCAAAGTTACCGCATTGGTTACCACAAACCAATCAAAATGACCAAAAAGCCCCCACTTGAAGCATTTTGGGCGGGAAAATTGCAGCCAAACTGTACCACAACACCTCTTATTTTATTAATATATAGATTATATAATGTATAATAATAGTCAAACATTTTTCTGCATTTCTAATTAATCTAAAATAAAGAACATAAACAAAATAAATGTGATAAAGAATTGATGCTTATATTCCCAAAGGTTAAATAACTGAATTGAATTTTGTCAAAAAAAAGTTAAGGAATCGAACAGAAACTATTAAAAATTATGTATACCATTTTTTTTTTTGGGAAATAAGCTTGCCTGTGCAAGTTCAATATATATGTCCTTGTTTGCTATATTATTAAACTGGCAACTGTACATCTAGAAAATATATAAATTCACTCAATATTTCTCTTCAATTAGCTAATTAGTTGTAAACATTAATTAGTTTGAAGTGTCAAGAATTCTATTGGAGATTAGGTTGATGGGTTTTATTGGTTTTATTTTGGTTTTGACATAACCAGCCCAACCCAAACCAATGAGAAATGGAAACCGGGATATTAAAACCTACCAATCCGTTCCTTTTAAGGAACCAACCCAACCCAACCCTAGATATACGTGGTAGTAATAATCAAATATAAAAACTATTAGGTAAAACACTACAGTTATAGTCACGACAAACACTTCAAAACGATTACAATTTATATGGAGTAACAAAATAAGAAGTACTATCTCTTTAAAAAAAATTATTATCAAGTGTAAAACACACACTAAAATTATAGACAACGCTATTCATTATTTTTAAAAACGAAAATGAAATTATTAACTGATAACCACTAAAAACAATAGTAAAAAAAGGTTTGAAATTTTTAAACCCAATAAAAAAAGGGTTTCTAGATTTACAAAAGAATAAATCATAAAAATTAAAAAAAAAATCCTCAAGTAAAGACCCAAATACATCATGTAAATTTGCAATTACAATACAGAAACCGTAAATATCCAAATAGTTTTAAATTTTTAGTGCGGGACCTAATTTCTCATGAATTTACTCAAAACTGGCCCAACCCAAATAAAATCAACCCAACTCAAACCAACATTTCATGAAATCCAATAAATTAAAAGCCAAACCAACCCATTGTGCCAAGAAACCAACCTATAATGGTTTGGGTTTGTAGGTTGGGTTGGTTTGTTAAAAAAAATGCCCAGCCCTAGAGAAGACAATGTAAAATTATACACACTTTGTAAATATGAAAAATCAATGGTGAAAATTGCATATTGGAATCCTAAAATCTTATATATTTCAACTACTAGTCGTTTCAATAGAAAAGATTCTGTATTCACCAGGTCGCGGATAGTCAACACGGGTCGAAGGTCAATAGAGGTCAACGGTCAATGGGTCTTGAGAGTAAGCCCTGAGCGCCTTACCCAACCCAACAACCTGTCAACCCATCGACCGCTATATAAATCGACTCAGTCCAGTGACCTCAAGGGTAGCCTTATTTTATCCCTCCCGCGACCTAGGGCATACATGCACCTTGCTAGTGAGCTCACAGGTGCCTCAGCCAAAAGTCACAGTCCAACCAATGTAACGGGCAAGCTAACTCTGCAGACGCTTGGGAGCCCATGTGAAGAACCTTATCCTTAACAATTGATGGGACCTCCACATTGAGTACAATATGGCAATTACTTGTACCATACGCAGCTTAGACAATTGATAGTCAAAAAGGGAGGTCAGATCGGAAGAGCACATTAGACCTTTGTGTCATGCAAGTGGAACCATAATAAATGTTTGTAATCATCACTCCCAAGTAAAAAGCAATTGTACACTATATATAGAAGAAAACAGAAATGAGAGGGGGTTTGACATTCAATACTCTTATTCTTCTGATATTCTAAATTTTGTATTCGCTCAGTTATCGTAAACACTCTTAGCTCCTCCTTCCTTTATCGCATATATTAATCACTGCACGAGTTTCCCATAAAAATAAATCTCGTTTATTGAGTCTGAAGCTAAATTTGACATCAACGAATTGGCGCCGTCTGTGGGAAACTTACAGAAAGCTATGTAAAGCAAACTTCCTGTGAAGTCTAACCTCTAGTAAAAGGAAATGAGTGGAAGACACTCTGAGAGTCAGGAGACCAGAACTAATGATGTCAAACCGCTTCCAGGCTCCCACGAAGACCGAAGCATTACCAGTGCCGGCTCCTCACAGCTGGCGTCAGTGACAGAAACTTCCTGGCAAAAAGATGCTGCCCTTACCAAGGAAGTGCAGTGGTTACAGAAGCACGGTCTATCGATTTCCCGACGAGGCAGTGAGATACCCGTTGTGAGGGTGGATCCTTAGAAAAAAGCATCAGTGGGGGCTGAAGCCATTTCCCAATGCAAGGGTCCAGCCAGCCGGTCCCCAACGCGAAGGCCGCGCCTGATTTCCTTACGGATACGGCCGGGAAATGTGCCCATCTCAAGTTGGCCCCATGGCCTAGGCAAGACCCAAAAAGGCTGAGATCGCCTAAACCTCTGTGGCCTAGCGGCCACTTACGAAAGAGGAAGGGCTCAGCGCCCACTTGTATATATAGACGAAAATCAGACCCTCCTGGGTAAGTTCTTTGAGGTGCCCAGCCAATCCTTCCACAGGCCCACAAGCTGGGAGCAATAAGGAAGCGACGGTACGATCTTAGAGGAGGGCCTTCTAACTGAACGGAGGATCAGGGACTGTTAGCCCCAACTGTCGGTTACCGTCCTCAATGAATCTGCGGAATATTTATTCAACCTCTTGAATGGCGACCCAATCCTACTCAAGCTAAAGCCTGTGAAAAGGCAAACGAAGAATGCGGACAAATCAAAGTACTGTAAGCTCACAAGGTCGTAGGACACAGCACAGACAACTGCAGGCATCTAAAGCGTGAGATTGAGCGGTTGATGGGGTGAGGAAACTTGGGTGAACATATAGTAAATCACCAAAATGCTGGACATGCAACCTCGTCCCCTGGCGAACCTTGAAGCCACATGCTCAGTAACGAGGGCCTTGACACGGAGGGTTCTGATGGACAGAGGTGAGGTCCTGTGAGTAAAGCCCAGATTTGCTATCACTCGCCTAAGAAGCACTTTTCCCTTTCTCATTCGAGCTCAATCTCTCTACGTGACACAGATTCAAGTAGTCAGCTTAACCCTGCATGTAAGCGCCTTAACTATTGTCATGGAAGTTGCGGGTGTCAAAATCCACAAGACTTTAGTGGATAGCGGCAGCAACGTAAACGTTATTTATTGGAACGCTTTCAAATAAATGCAAATCGACCACAATGTCATCAAGCCTTGTGAGGCTAAACTCTAAGGCTTCACTGGAAATCAGGTGGAGGCCAAGTATCAGGTCATGCTTCCCGTGAAAAATAGGGGACGAAACACACGCTGCAAGAATTCTCGTGGACTTCTTCGTAGTAGACGCGCCATTGGGTTATAATGCCATATTGGGACGTCCCATCTTATACGAGCTTAAGGTCGTGACCTCGCTCTTCCGATCTCTCACTATGGAATTCCCAACCCGCCAGGTGACTACCGTCATATGTGGCAGCCAATCGACCTATCCCGAGCCTGACCAGGAGTATGTCTCAAGCATAAAACCTCCCCTAGAAATTCTTACTCTCGACCCAAGAGCTAGCGACCCCGGTGCACAAGCCAGCCCGGGTGACGAGCTCGAAGTGATAAAGCTAAGTGACGTACAGCCAAAAGTTGAACTTAGAATTGGGGCAAGCTGAAAGAACCAATGAGGATCCAGCTCATCCAATTCTTGAAACGAAATCTGGACGTCTTCGCCTGGGTCTATGAGGATATAGAGGGAATCGATCCAAAACATGCTTACCACAAACTCAATGACGATCCTAAGGGCAAACCCGTAAAACATAAAAGGCACCCCTCAACGGGGAGAGGTACGAAGCCTTAGCCAAAGAGGTGGATGAGCTATTGGGGAACATGTTCATAAGAGAAGCACTGTATCCTCAGTGGGTTGCTAATCCAGTCCTGGTCAAAAAGGGCGACGGGAGCTGAAAAATATGTATTGATTTCACAGACTTAAACAAAGCATGTCCCCAAGGATAGCTGTCCATTGCCCAGAATTGACTAGATAATCGGCGCTACAGCGGGACATAAGCTGCTGAGCTTCATGGACGCCTAATCTGGTTACCACCAAATCCCTATGCACCCAGTTGACGAGGAGCACACCTCGTTCATCACTGATCGGGGGCTCTACTGTTACAAGATGATGCCATTCGGATTGAAAAATGCTGGGGCTACTTATCAACGACTAGTAAACTCCATGTTTAAAGACCAACTTGGCAAGACTATGGAGGTTTACATCGATGACATGCCAGCTTGGCAAGACTATAGAGGTTTACATTGACGACATGCTTGTTAAAAGCCTTCAAGCAGAGAAGCATATCGGGGGATCTCTCATGAATGTTCCAGATCCTCAGAAGTTACAAGATGAAGGTCAACCCCAAGAAGTGCTCTTTCGGAGTGGCCTCTAGAAAGTTTTTGGGCTATATAGTCAATCATAGAGGAATTGAGGTGAACCCAGAAAAAGTGAAGGTGATTCTTGACATGGAGCCTCCCAAATCAGTAAAAGAGGTCCAGCGCTGAGTCATTTCATATCGCGATCTACAGACAAATGCAAGCCTTTCTTCGGGACCATCAAAAAATCAAAGGAATTTGCATGGGCATAGGAGTGCCAGACTTTCACAAGGTTGAAGAAGCACATCTCCTCTCCCTCTCTGCTGTCAAAACCTTTACCAGGGGAAACATTGAGTATATACTTGGCCATCTTGGAATCTTCAATCAGCGCAGTCTTGATCAGGATAGAAGGACAGCTTCAGCTTCCAGTCAATTACGTAAGCCATGCCTTGCACGTCACGGAGCTTAGATACCCCCTCATGGAGAAGCTAGCCTACGCTCTCATAGTTGCTTCCAAGAAGCTCCGACCTTACTTCCTTGAACGTATAATCAACATCCTGACTAGCGCCCCTCTAAGGTAGGTTCTTTAAAAACCCGACCTATTTGGTCGTTTGGTCAAAGGATCGATAGAACTTAGCCAGTATGACATCAACTATAAACCAAAGACCTCTATCAAGGGATAGGCCCTAGCCGACTTTATAGCTGAGCTTATTCCTACCGAGAGCAAACTCAGTGACATGGGCATTTCAGCTTGGGAACTATACGCCGACGGATCCTCCACGAGCCACGCTTCTGGAGCCGGAATCTTCGTCGTCAGTCCCATTGGGAATTATTGTTGTTAGGCTATTAGGTCTGGTTTCCCCGTGACAAACAACGAAGCTAAATATGAAGCTGTCCTAGCTGGGGTCAGCATGGCAAAATCAATAGGCATTAAAAGGTTGGTCATCAAGAGCAACTCTCAGCTCGTGGTAAACCAAACTAGTGGTGTCTACGAGGTGTGGGGCGAAAAGCTTTCTGGGTACCAGAGTAAACTTCTGGAAGAACTGAACGACCGGGATCACTTCGAGATCACGCAAATCCTGAGAGTTGAAAATAGCCATGCTGATGCCTTGGCTAAGTTAGCAACCAGTAAAGGGGCAAGCGAGCTTAACAGCATCCCAATCGACAAGTTAGCGACCTCATCCATTGACGAAGTAAAGATAGCAACAACAGAAGTCAGCCCCTCAAAGAACTGAATGGACCCTATCATCAAGTTCTTAAAGGAGAGTGTGGCCCTCTAGGCGTGAAGGCCAGAAAGATGAGACATTAGGCCGCCAGATTCTCGCTGATCAATGGAAAGCTATACAAGAGAAGTTTCGCCGGACCTCTACTAAGGTGTCTCAGCCCTACTAAGGCACGAGCTGTTTTAGAGGAAGTACACTCTGGAGCCTATGGTAACCACTTAGGTACCCTAGCTCTTGCATACAAAATCCTGAGTCAAGGATGCTTCCGGCCCAGTGTCCGAAAGGACGCGATCGATTTTGCCAAGGCTTGTGACAAATGTCAAAGATTCGTCCCCTAATTAGGAGCCCCCCCAGAAGAGTTAACCTCAGTCACAGAACCATGGCCCTTCGCTAGGTAGGGGATTGATCTCATCGGCCTGCTCCCAAAAGGCAAAGGATGAACTTAGTTCATCATCATCGCTGTTGATTACTTTACAAAGTGGGTCGAAGCGAAGCCCTCACCACCATCACGGAACAAAAGACAACAAGTTTCATCTGGAAATCAATCATTTACAGATTTAGAGTCCCAAACGCTATAATCATAGACAATGGAAAACAATTCGATAATGCGAGGTTCAGGTTGTTTTGTAAAGAATTGGGCATAAAAAATTTATATTCTACCCCCATCACCCGCGGGCCAATGGACAGGTTGAGGCTATCAACAAAATCATCAAACAAACGCTCAAAAGACGTTTGGAAGCTCTGAAGGGGGGCTGGGCTAAAGAGCTCCCCACAGTTTTGTGGTCTTATCGAACCACCTGCCGAACTGAAACTGGGGAAACCCCTTTCTCTCTCACATATGGGGTTGAAGCTATGATCCCCGTTGAATTGGTGGTCTCCACCTTCAGAGTGGCCCACTGCAACGAGGCAGAGAACAATAAACTCCTTGCTTGCGAGCTCGACTTTATAACGGAAAAAAGGGAATTGGCAGACATCAGAAACGCGGCATATAAACAGAAATCTGCCAAATTCTATAACACTAGATGTTACGAACTTGAGCATGTGTGTGATACCGCAAGTGCACGGGCCGTAATCAAGTAATAAAGTGGATTATGAGTCTGGTTGTCGATCCCACAAGGAGTTGGTACTTGATATTACTCTAGTTAAATTAGTTAACTTAAGAAAATAAACACACACAATTAAAATGGAATTTTGATTTAAAATTATGAAAGTAAGCACAAAGAAACCAAAAGAGAACTTGAATTAAATTGATGCAAGTGGAGTTGTGTAAATATAAGGAATGTGGTGGTTGGGATTCTTGGTTTCGCTTAACCTTACTTAATTAACAAACCAACAAGCTAACAAGCATGTTACTTATTCATAATGTTAGACTCGATTTTCCTATTCTAGCTAATTACCTCTCTCAAGTGTCAAATTAGCCCTAATCAATTGGATCAACCTATTATATTTCTATGTCAATTGAAATCCAACTAATTGCATTAAGTGTTTGTGAAAATGCCTCAATGAGTCACCTAGGTCTAAGAGTATATTTCTATCTCCTACTAGAACCTAGGGTGATTGTTATTTGGTCTAATATGTATATTCCTCTTTCAAAAGTTATACAAATCACTCAACACATCATTTATTGGTCAAGTAAATGAAGTGCATTAAATGTTATAACAACCATACATAAGAACAAACAACAAAACAAGAAAAGCATGCCTTGGTATTAATAAGCTTGGTTAAGCTACGCCAAAAATCCCAACAACAAAATATTTAACTCATTACAAAAAGGCGGTAAAGTAGAGAGTTAATGACATACATTGTGAATGAGAAAAATAAAGAGGAGATACAAGTATAAGTATGTAATCCCGCCCTTAGAAGCACAAGCTTGTATTTCTTCTCAAAATTTCTCTTCTTCTTCCTTCTCCCTTTTGCTTTGCCCTCACTTGTGCTTCCTTGAGCAACTCCAAGAGACTAACCCTAGATGGATGAATAATGGGTCTTTTATACGGAAGAACACATTTTTAGGGTTACAAGACACCAAACCCTCCAAATTTGCACAAAAGGGTCTCAAAGAATTCGACTTCGGGTGTTTCCAGGCACCCGTGGCCAGCAGAATTTAAGCCAAGCCCGCAGGTGGCTGCGGGTATGCTTGCCGCGGCCTACCCGCGGGCTTCTTCCCCAGCGTGCACTTCGGTCCCTACTTTGACTTTTTCTTGCGACAATGGTCCTTTTCAGCTTTTTTCTTCATTCAAACACATCTCCAAACTTCTTGAACTATTCATCATGGTCCCCGCTCTGTTTAAACATGACACAAATGATCTCTTTCAAGTTCTCCAACGGTGACATTTAGCCCTCATACTTCAAATTCCTTTGTAGAATTAGTCCTTTTGCTCTTCTTTTGCTTTCTTTTCTTCCAATTGGTGATTTTGACCTATAAAGACGAAATTCAAAGAATTGTGAGTAGAAATCCACTCAAGTAATTAATAATTTGTTCATTTAAGCGCTTAAATAAGTGTGTAAATGCACACTTATCAAACATCTATACTTAAACTATCAATATAGTAAACTTGTAACCTTGCTTCCAAAAATAAAATTGTGATATCAATTCACAAGAGTGATCCAAGAAGCGCAACAAAATAAAAAGTTAGGCATATCCACATTGACAAAATGAACGGGACTAGTCACTCCCAATGATCATCTCAATTTGGAAATAAACAAAAATAGGTTTCAAACAAAAGATAGTCTCTCTCTCTCTCTCTCTTTCTCTCTCTCTCTCTCTTTTCTTGGTTAAATCTTACCGGTAAAGCCAACAATCTAGTCTTGTGGTGATTCTCTTATTTTTGAGTGACTTGACAATCAAGATTCAACTAGGCAATTCAAACCCACTTATTATGTAGATCCCAAAAGGTAATTATACTTGAACAAATACCAGCGTCAAAACTTTTTTCCTTTTTTTTTTTTTTCCCATGTAGCTAGTTCACACACTAGTCCCCAAGGGTAGCCTTCTTCACCGGTAGATCATCTCCTACACATTGGTGATGCATAGGGCCAAATTACTCAATGCTAGCTCACACTCCTTGGGGTAGGGAACTTTTTCCTACAATTTTTTTATTTGTATTTGGGATTAGAGTGATAGCATACGGTCATTAACAAGTCTCTACTTGATAGTCAAAAACACTCCACACAAAATTTATTCAACGTGTATGGAATCACCACATTCTTAGAAATTTCCTTCACCGGTTCAACTACCCCCAAACTTATTTCAAAAGGAATGGTCAAAAAGTGCAGATTTGGAATAATCAAGCACAAGTATCAACTAGCTCAATTCATAATTTCCAAATGTAAATGACAATTGGTTATGACTAAATCTCAAAATAGGATAAGTCTTGGATCATCACTATGAATCAACAACAATTTAACTTTGGGCAAGGCACTTCATGCTAACATACTCAACAAACTCAATACAATTGCAAATCACGCCCAAACTTGAAATTCACATTGTCCTCAATGTGAGAAAAAGAACAAAGTATACGAAATGAGAGGGTTAACGAAACTTTCCCGGTTTATGCAAAGTGCTTGTAGTTCACCCCCAAACTTGTGATTCATCGTAAATTGAGATAGTGGCAATAGCTCTTTACCAAGGTATCATTGGAGATCATTGGAGTGTCCTACAAAATTAAGAAGCAAAAGTGGGTATAAGAGGTAAATTAACTAGTTAAAATAAACCTCTAAACTTATTTACAACTATATACATTAGGTCTTCAATATTTAGCTCAATATAGAATCAAATAACCTAAGCATGCCAAAAATATACATCTAATCCAAGGAAAATAAAAAGGTAAGAATAAGAAAATTGGGTTGCCTCCCAACAAGTGCTTGTTTATAGTCTTTAGCTTGACTTTGTGATATGATCACGCCGGGTTGGAAAGAGGAATGAATGATTTTTCTTTCAAACAACCATCACCAAAGTATGGCTTCAATCCTTGTCCATTGACCTTGAACCGGCCATTTGTCTCATCAAGAACCTCCACCACTCCATGTGGAAAGATTTCAACAATAGTGTATGGTCCTGACCATTTAGAGCATATTTAGAGCGTAGTTTACAGGGAAAGAGCCGAAGCCGAGAGTTGTAAAGGAGAACTTGATGCCCAACTTCGAAATCCCGCTTCATGATATGCTTATCATGCCATCTCTTAGTTCTTTCCTTGTAAATCTGGGCATTCTCATATGAATCAAGGCGGATCTCATCAAGCTTATTTAATTGAAGCAACATCTTTTCACTGGCTAATTTCTCCTCAAAATTCAAGATCTTGATAGCCCAATAAGCCCAATGCTCAAGTTCAATAAGAAGGTGACATGCCTTTCCAAATACAAGCCGATATGGAGACATACCAATAGGGGTCTTGAATGCGGTCCGATAAACCCACAAAGCATCACCAAGCTTTTTTGACTAATCTTTTCTTGAAGCATTCACCGTCATCTCAAGAATTCTTTTCAATTCCCTATTTGAAATCTCAACTTGCCCACTTCTTTGAGGATGATAAGGTGTAGCCACTCGGTGTTTCACTCCATACTTAGCCATAAGTGAGTCAAAGAGGCGATTGCAAAAATGCTTTCCTCCATCACTAATGATTGCTCGAGGAGTACCAGAACGAGTGAAAATATTATTCTTGAAGAAGTTCACTACTACACGAGCATCATTAGTGGGTAAAGACACCGCTTCAACCCATTTTGACACATAATCCACTACCACCGAAATGTGTTGATTAGAGAATGAAGGTGGAAAGGGAACCATGAAGTCAATTCCCCAAACGTCAAAAATTTCAACTTCCTAGATAGGATTCAAAGACATTTCATTTCATTTGGAGATGTTCCCACTACGTTGGCACCGATCACATTTAGAGACGAGTGTAAAGGCATCTTTGAATAAAGTGGGCCAATAGAAACCCGATTGAAGAACATTTGACGCCTTTTTAGATGCACCAAAGTGGCCCCCATAAGGTGACGAATGGCATTGCTCAAGAATCTTCTCCATTTCTTCTTTAGGCACACATCTTCTTATGATTTGATCCGGTCCCCTTCTAAAAAATAAAGGGTCCTTCCAAAAATAGTGCTTGACATCGGCAAAAAATTTCTTTCTTTGTTGAAAAGAGAAATCCGGTGGAATAATGCCACAAGCAAGAAAATTCACAAAATTCGCATACCATGACACTTTAGAAACCTCAAGAAGATGTGAAAATTGCAAAAGTTGTTCATCTGGAAAGACCTCATTTATCTCTTCAACTTCTATTTCATCGCCTTGCTCAAGTATGGATAATTGATCGGCCACGAGATTCTCACTTCCTTTCCTATCATGAATCTCCAAATCAAATTCTTGTAGTAAGAGAACCCATCTAAGCAACCGTGGCTTTGCATCCTTCTTTGCTAATAAGTATTTTAGAGCCAAATGGACGGTATAGACAATCACTTTGGAGCCAATGAGATAAGAGCAGAACTTGTCAAAAGCAAAAACCACCGCAAGCATCTCTTTCTTGATAGTAGCATAATTCAATTGAGCATCACTTAAAGTTTGACTAGCAAAATAGATGACATGCAAGACCTTGTCCTTCCTTTGTCCGAGCACCGCCCCTACGACATAGTCACTTGCATCACACATGAGCTCAAAGGGAAAGTTCCAACCCAGTGCTATAATAATTGGAACCGAGATAAGCTTCTCCTTAAGAGTGTTGAAAGCTAAAAGACACTCTTGGGAGAATTCAAATGGGGCATTCTTCTCAAGTAAAGAACAAAGTGGCTTCGTGATTTTTGAGAAATCCTTTATGAACCGCCTATAAAAGCCCGCATACCCCAAGAAACTCCTTATACCTTTCACCGAAGTAGGAGGAGGTAACTTTTCAATAATTTGGATTTTAGTCTTATCAAATTCAATCCCTTTTTGTGAAATCTTATGGCCAAGAACAATGCCTTCTTGCACCATAAAATGGCATTTTTCCCAATTAAGACCAAGTTTGTCTCCTCACATCTCTTCAATACTATGCTCAAATTTCTCAAGCAATTATCAAAAGAGTCTCCAAATACCGAGAAGTCTTCCATAAATACCTCAATAAATTTATCCACCATATTGGCTAAAATGGCCATCATGCATCTTTGAAAAGTTACGAGGGCATTGCAAAGACCAAAAGGCATCTTCTTATATGCAAAAGTTCCATATGGGCAAGTAAATGTTGTCTTCTCTTGATCCTCCGGGGCCATGGCAATTTGATTGTAGCTCGAATACCCATCTAGAAGCAATAGTGATAATGACCCGCCAATCGCTCAAGCATTTGATCGATGAATAGAAGGGGAAAATGATCTTTCCTAGTGGCATTATTGAGCTTCTGGTAATCAATGCACATTCTCCACCCGGTCACCTGTCTTGTAGGGATAAGTTCATTGTTTTCATTTTCCACCACCGTGACACCTCCTTTCTTTGGAACAACTTGGACCGGACTAACCCATGCACTATCCAAAATAGGATAAATAATCCCCGCATCAAGCAACTTCAACACTTCGGATTTCACAACTTCCTTCATGTTTGGGTTAAGGCGGCATTGATGCTCAATTGACGGTTTGAAATCATCCTTCATAAGGATCTTGTCCATGCATAATGAAGGACTTATTCCCCGAATATCCGATATAGTCCATCCAATGGCCCTTTTGTGCTCTCTCAATACCCGGAGTAGCTTCTCCTCTTCTAACTTGCTTAAAGAATTAGAAATGACAACCGGAAGTGTAGAAGCTTCTCCTAAATAAGCATACCTCAAATGAGAAGGAAGAGGCTTGAGCTCAAGAATTGGTGCTTGTTGAAGTGATGGTAGTGATGGTGAAGAATTCTTTCCCAATTCCTCAGAATGAGATCTCTTTTTGCCGAGATATGGTGGTGTAGCTGCCAAATAATGAACCATTTGCTCAACTTTGATATCCCGTTCATCAATAGCCCATGAATGTGTAATGCAAGATTCAAAAGGATCCTTAGATAGTTCATGAGTGAAAGATTTAGCTACTACTTGATCAATGGTTTCCACCCGGAAGTAAGAATCGGACCCGGATGGATATTTGAAAGCCCTTAACACATTAAAAGTGAC
This sequence comes from Nyctanthes arbor-tristis, assembly GCA_963692815.1. Lineage (NCBI taxonomy): Eukaryota > Viridiplantae > Streptophyta > Magnoliopsida > Lamiales > Oleaceae > Nyctanthes > Nyctanthes arbor-tristis. The sequence goes on from CAVNYN010274226.1 coordinate 42,763, forward strand.
TTGTTCATCTTGAACCCTCAAAATTAGCTGCCCTTCTTACACATCAATGAGAGCTCTCCCGGTAGCTAGAAAAGGCCTCCCCAAAATGATAGGAATGTCATGATCCTCCTCCATATCAAGAATGATAAAATCAACTGGGAAGATGAATTTATCCACTTTGACAAGCACATCCTCAATAATGCCCCGTGGATACTTGATGGATCTATTGGCCAATTGCAATGATACAGTGGTCGGCTTGGCTTCTCCCAAGCCCAATCTCCTGAAAATAGACAAAGGCATCAAATTAATGTTAGCACCAAGATCACATAAAGCTTTACTAAAATTTAAATCACCAATAGTGCAAGGAATAGTAAAACTCCCTGGATCATTGATTTTTGGAGGTAGCTTGTTTTGCAAAATGGCACTACATTCTCCGTTAGCATCACGGCCTCATGCTCCTCAATTTTTCTCTTATTTGAAAGAATATCTTTCATGAACTTGGCATAACTTGGCATTTGAGCCAATGCATCGGCAAATGGAATGTTGATATGTAGCTTTTTGAACACCTCCAAGAATTTACCGAATTCAGCATCAAGTTTTTGCTTTTATAGCCTTTGAGGAAAATGGATAGGAGGTACATAAGTCTTGACCGGATTTGGCTCTTTTGGAGATGAAGGTCCATGTTCACTTTTTTTAGCCATTTCTTCTATTACTTTGGACTTTTGAGTAGATTTGTCATTGTTCATGGTTGCCTTCTCGGATTGTGCCGATGGGCATTTCAATGAAATCTCAGGCAGTTTCATCCCACTCCTTTGTTGTGATTGCTTGCACATTTTCCCTTGGATTTGTCTCAGTATTACTTGGCAAAGCTCCTTGTTGTCTCTCCGCAAGAAGTTTGGCTAGTTGGCCTACTTGGTTTTCCAAGTTCTTCAAAACTACATCATTACGCTCTTGATATTTCAATTGTTGATTTGCCAACTTAGCAAGAGCTTCTTCCCAACCCTCGTTCTTCTCTTGTGGTCTCGGATTGAGCATATTGTGATTATTTCCATAAGAAAGATTAGGATGGTTCCTAAATCCGGGATTGTATGTTTGAGAGTAAGGATTATACCCTTGAAGTTGGAAATTTTGTGCATAACCCACTTGCTCCGATGATGAAGACCCTTGATGAACCAATGGACAAGATGAACTTTGATGATTTGCTCCATAAATTTCACAAATAGGTGGAGGTGCTTGTATGACATTGATGGGATGCGATGTGGATGTAGAAAGGCTCTCAACCTTCTTTGCTAATGCATCAATCTTGGCTAAAACTAGAGAATAGGCATCCACCTCATGAATCCCACTTTCTTTCCTTTGAGAACTCCTATCCGGCCACATTGCACTTTGTTCACTCATGATTTCAAACAAAATCATATGCCTTTCGAATGCTTTTTGTCTTGATTGACCCATTGGAAGGTGAATCAACATTAGAACGACATGAACGAGTCATAGAAATAATTAACTTGTGCTCCCAAAGAAATTCCATGATTTGGACATTTTCGTAGCATATCCTTGAATCTCTCCCATGCCTCATGAAAAGCGTTGGACTCATGTTGTTGGAAAGTAGTAATCTCATGTGTGAGTCTAGCAACTTTAGCGGGTGGGAAGTACTTCATAGTGAATTTTTGAACAAATTCCTCCTAATTAGTGATGCTTCCCGGGGGTAGAGTGTCTAGCCATTCGCTTGCTTTATCCTTTAATGTATGCACAACTAGCCTTATTCGAATTGCTTCCTCATTTACCCGTTCATATTTGAAATTTCCACACATCTCCATGAATCTAGCTATATGAGAATATGGATTTTCATCGGTTCACCCATAGAATGAGATAGTATTGGAGAACAGATTGATGACATCCGGACGAAGTTGGAAGTTTGGGTGGCCATATGAGGGATAAATAATACTTGCTCGACTTTCAACCACCGGGGGATTCATGAAGTCCACAAAGAGCATATCTTCTTCATTGACGACCGGTTGCACCCTTGGTCGTTGATGAGCTCTAGGAGCTTCCATATTAAAGCCCGGTGGAGCTCCATGCCTTGGAATGACTCTGGGTGGATTAGCCACTGGTGGAACGATAGGATAGATCGGAAGAGCGTCTCCGCCGTGCTCCATTTCAAAATTTTGTCTCCTTTTAGCTTCTCGTTGCTCTCGTAGTCTCCTTAGAAAAGTTGCCTCAATATCGGGGTCAAATGCTACTAGATCAAGACTTCTAGAGTGACACATAAACTATTGAAGACCTACAAAAAGAAATTAAAAACAAGTTAGCTTAAGTTTAAATCAAGAAAACAAAAGAATAAATAGCATCTAATCTAATCTAATCTAATGTTAACTAGAATAGTAATCAAATATTACTCTCTCCGGCAACGGCACCAAAAACTTGTTACGAACTTGAGGATGTGTGTAATACCGCAAGTGCACGGGTCGTTATCAAGTAATAAAGTGGATTATGAGTCCCGTTGTCAATCCCATGAAGAGTTGGTACTTGATATTACTCTAGTTAAATTAGTTAACAATATAAACACACACAATTAAAATGAAATTTTGATTTAAAATTATGAAAATAAGCACAAAGAAACCAAAAGAGAACTTGAATTAAATGGATGCAAGTGGAGTTGTGTAAATATAAGGAATGTGGTGGTAGGGATTCTTGGTTTCACTTAACCTTACTTAATTAACAAACCAACAAGCTAACAAGCATGTTACTTACTCATAATGTTCTCTCGATTTTCCTACTCTAGCTAATTACCTCTCTCGGGTGTCAAATTAGCCCTAATCAACTGGATCAACCGACTATATTTCTATGTCAATTGAAATCCAACTAATTTCATTAAGTGTTTGTGAAAATGCCTCAATGAGTCACCTAGGTCTAAGATATATTTCTGTCTCCTACAAGAACCTAGGGTCATTGTTACTTGGTCTAATATGTATATTTCTCTTTCGAAAGTTATACAAATCACTCAACATATCATTTATTGATCAGGGACATTAAATGTTATAACAACCACAGATGAGAACAAACAACAAAACAAGAAAAGCATGCCTTGGTATTAATAAGCTTGGTTAAGCTACCCCAAAAATCCCAACAACAAAATATTTAGCTCATTACAACCCTTAGAAGCACAAGCTTGTATTTCTTCTCAAAATTTATCTTCTTCTTCCCTCTCTCTTTTGCTTTGCCCTCACTTGTGCCTCCTTGGGCAACTCCAAGAGCCTAACCCTAGATGGATGAAGAATGGGTCTTTTATATGGGAGAACACATTTTTAGGGCTACAAGACACCAAACCCTACAAATTTGCACAAAAAGGTCTCAAAGAATTCGGCTTCGGGTGTTTCCAGGTGGGCAGTGACATGCTTGCCACGGCCTAGCCGCAGCCAACAGAATTTCAGCCAAGCCCGCGGGTGACCACGGGTATGCTTGCCGTGGCCTACCTGCGGGCTTCTTCCCCCGCGTGCACTTCGGCCCTACTTTGGCTTTTTCTTGCGGCAATGGTCCTTTTCTGCTTTTTTCTTCATTCAAACACGTCTCCAACTTCTTGAACTATTCATCAGGGTCCCTGCTATCTTTAAACATGACACAAATTATCTCTTTCAAGTTCTCCAACGGTGACATTTATCCCTCATACTTCAAATTCCTTTGTAGAATTAGTCCTTTTGCTCTTCTTTTGCTTTCTTTCCTTCTAATTGGTGATTTTGACCTATAAAGACGAAATTCAATGAATTGTGAGCAGAAATCCGCTCAAGTAATTGATAATTTGTTCATTTAAGTGCGTAAATACGCACTTATCACTAGAGTCTGAGCCTGCAGGTTTGATGATGGCGACCTAGTCCTACTCAAAGTCTTCCTCTCTTCCAGAGAGCCAGCCTTGAGGACCTTGGGCCCCAGCTGGGAAGGTCCGTATTGAGTCAGGCGAGTCCTTTCAAACGGGGCGTACGAGCTTGAAGACATGTACGGGGACAAATTAATACATCCCTGAAATGCGGAACATCTAAAGAAATATTACCAATAACCGGGTACCAACTCTAACAATTGTCTAGTTTACTTAACACTTGCATCCTTACTTCTTCATGCCCCCACAAAGGATAAATCTACGACCGAGTAAGGTTTCACGACCTGACACTCGTCTAAAAAGATTTAACTTATATGTCAGGGACCTCACATCCAAGTGAACAGATCTGCGAACAAAGCCGAACCAAGCATTTGGCTAGCAACCTAACACTTAAGAATTATTGGTCACATGACCTAAACTAGAAAGGGCTTCTGGTTAAACGCCTCGACACTTCGGTCCAGGGATTGTACAAATAATTGCGAGAAATAGTAAATGACAAAATTGTGCAAACGAATAGACAGTTATGCAAAAAGAAAATCTTCTTCATTCATTAGAAAGATTTACAATATAAGCCCAGAGAATAAAGAAAGCGGGCATCAGGCCTGGTCTTCTAGAGTGGGAACCTCAACCTCCTCACCAGAGGGAATAGCAGCCTCACTGTCCTCATTGCCTGAGCTTTCGTAGCGGCAATCTTGCTTGAGTTTGGCCACTTGCTCCTGAAGGAAAGCCCAGTCATACTCAGGCTGAGTTTTCTTGACCTCTCAAAGAAGCTCCTTGGCCGTTTCATAATATGGCCTGGCATTCGCCTGCTTCTATTCCTCTAAGGCCTTGTACTTGGCTACAGCCTCCTGATACCCGATCAGTTCCGTGGAAGCGACCCGACTCTCCGCCTCCTTTATTACCTACTCATGATTTGACCTCTTGGTCGCCAATGTGCTCTCCAGCCCCTCAATCTTCTTCCTAGAAGCCTCTAGCTCATTCCACAGCATTGCAACCTCATCCTTGGAGACGGCAAGGTCCTGCTCCTTCTCTTTCAAAGCCGACTCAGCCTCCTCCTTTGCCTTAGCAGCCTTGCCTACCTCCCCGGTCATCTGCTTGGTATCACTAATGAACGAGCATGGGCTTCCCTGATGAACGGCCCCTCATGACCGTACTCGCCTGATGGATTTCTAGGAGGGGCATGGAAGCCGGGTATTTCTCCCATTTCTTCGACCAGCTTTGGGCCACGTCGCTCATCGTGTCAGTGACATTCCCAGGTAAATCCTCCACCGGTTCCTCCAATGGCCTCTTGGCGAGGTTGAAACGAAGCAGAGCCTCAAGCCTTTTATCCTTGATTTTCTCTAGGGGCAGCCCGCCTATTCTGCTAAACTGAGAAGAACAGATCGTCTGCGAGCAGGTCCAGGTTTCCCTTCCTCTGAGTCGACAACACCTCGTCGCCTGACATTGAAACCAGGGGCAAAGAGTTAGAAGAGGAGCCCAGAGAAGTAGAAGAGGGCCCAGCTCTCTTGCGCTTCGCTGGGGAGTCTGCCGCTGACATTTCCTATTATAACAGATTACAAGATTCTATTATATTCATTCTACACGACTAATGAAATGGATATATTGGAATTGTTCATATTGCTATTTTAGATGAACTCAAGTCTTTAAATAATGTTCCTATTACTTTCTTATCTAAACTTCATAAATTGGATATATTTCTCTCAATTATAACCTAGAATATAATTAAAACGTCTTCAATTCAATTTAAATCTGAAATGTTATATAAGTTTTAAAAGTAGTAAATTGTAAGAACTAATATTGTTTAACTCAAAGTGCGTTGGTATTTTTGCCTAGCATTAATCAAATTAGGATATTTAAGATTTCACCCTTTCTTGCGATCGAAAGCACCATTATTCACTGTGAATTTGCGGTATACTTTTTCTTCTATAAATGATATTGATTTTTCTCCATTATTATTTTATTTTTCTTCTCCTTGGAACTATGATTTTTTTCTCTTTCAGATTATAGCGACTTCACATTTACCTCTTATCGAAATATTTACACAATGCATTAGGCTTCTTTTTGTGTTAATGAATTAGTATCAGTAAAGTAGCTATGAGTTTCATTTCTTTTCATGTGTTGTTTAGTTTCTGTTGCTTTTGTCATGTATGAGATAAGTTTTTTCTTGGACGCTTCAATCTTTTGTTCAGCATAATTGGATTTGTTTACTTCTAGATTGCATTGTATTTGTTGTATTCTAACAGTGTTTGGAGATAAGGATTGCTACCGTCACAGTATTTATTATTTATTTTATTGTATTATATTTGTGAAATACACAATAATATGTTTATAATTTTAAGGAATTATTTAAGCATTTGGTTTGAATTATTAAGGAATTCGGTGAGAGAACCCCTTTAATTTACTTATCTATGTGGTGTTATTTACCTTACAATATATTTTTTATCGTATAGGCATCTACACAATGATATGTTTATAATTTTTTTATTTTACATGTATATAAAGAAATTTTACAGAATTTATAGTGATTGAAATTGAAAAAATTACCCTGTTAAGCAAAAAAAGGGAAAAAGAAAGGAAATTGAAAGAATTATCTTTTATTATGTTGGTACTAATATGTTGTTTCCTATAAAATATGGTCTCATTAGAGAGTATGCATACTTGATACTATTTTGATAATTGAGTTTTGACCATTTTGTTAATATAATTTATCTATTTGTAAAAATATATACTTCTCGTGCATCGTACGGGTACATAAAACTAGTTTATCATTATATGACTATTCCTCCAAGTTTTTTACCGAACAAAACTCCATCAACCTGCATTCGGGTATCATAAGCCCTGTTGAAACATAATGGAGTGTGGTGTTCCCCTTAGTAATGGCAATAGGACGGGTATTACCCGATACCCGAGAGTACCCGCGCCCGAATACCCTTCCCATTAAGTATCGGGCCGGGTACGGGGCGAAATTTTTCTCCCCGAAATCTTATCGGCGTGGGGATAGGTTTTGGCCGCCCGCCCTGATACCCGATCTCTCTTTTTTTTTTTGAAAAAATATTTTGTTCTCTATGAAATTTCGAATCTAGATGTCAAAGATGAAACTGACATGATACTTAAGATGACTTTTCATATAATTTTAATTTCATTTTTTTCTATATTTTTTTAGTTATTTCTTAACGGAGCGGGTAACGGGTATTTTTTTTTTTTACCAGCCCTGAATCACCCTCGCCCCATACCCGATTCAATCGGGTACAAGGCGAGTACGGGGCGGGGGATTTCTTAACGGGGCGGGGACGGGGGAAGGCATACCCGCCCCGAACCCACCCCATTGTCATTCCTAGTTCCCCTTGAGGTATTTGTTACTGAAAGTTGACCCTCCATTGTGGCGATGACAGCTAGAAGGACATTATCGATCAGTCATAGAAGGTAAAAGGTCTCTAAGATGTAATAGGTGCAAGGAATATGGACACAATGTCTGAAAATGTAACAATCCAAATGTTCCACAAACAAGGAACATCGATAATTATAATGGAACAATATGATTTATTTAAGTTGTGTCCTTTTTGTTTTTTTTTTTAATTTTATAAAACAAGTTGCTATTTTTTCTTTCATTTGAATTTTTGAGTTGAAAATTATGGAATTCAATTGGAATAAAGTTGTTGTAATAAAGTTTGGTCAGTACAACTATTGGTATTATTTTTTTGATCCCTGATCATATATTATTACTTGTGGGGGAATATTTGCTGATGTTAGTAACTCGGATAAGTGTCATTACATTGGTGATTATGCCGGTTTTGTTTCTTAATTAAAAAAAATTAGAGAGAGCAGATTATCATGTTTCTAGAGTTTAGGAGAACAAGAAAACAGTAGAGACTGAATGTTGAATATGGAAGAGATATTTTCAGCTTCATAAAACAAGATATTCTAGTTATTCATACAGACCAGACTAAAATGGTAAAATGATGGCATTGAAACATGATCATCAAGCAGGTAAAAAAAAAGGTCTTGCTGGGTGACATATGAGCAAAAACAAAGAACAACAAATTTTTGAGATCGGAAGAGCATTCTATCCAGAAAAATAGATGATTCAATACCATTAACAGTGGGTAATATAAGCAAATGACGCAGAAGAGATGAGAGTTATAACTGGGAAAATTATAAAATGAGCAGCCAGTACTATGTTAACGTCAAAATATTTTTTTCTTTTTGAAGAAATTTAACATCAAAATGCTAACATGTAAATATCAAAGAACAACCAATGATACGATAGTCATAAGCATTGCTTTGTTACCCACCACCACACATCAATTCTACTAATAAAACTTGTTTCATACAGGAAGCCAATACCATTAACTAAGGGTCCGTTTTGATTGAATTATAATTGGTTTTATTTATAAATTAAAGTAATAGAAAAAAATTAGCTAACTAATAAAAATAAACAATTAACTCGAGTTAGTTAAAAAAGATAAAAAGATAGAAACCAAAGCATTAGAGTATCTCCGATGAGGAGAGAGATAAAGAGAAGATGATTATTTTAATTGAATATTGATGGAAAGAGGTGTAAAAAAAAGAGAGGGAAAAGTGAAAACGGAGAGAGATAGGTAGAAATTCAAAAATAATGATAAAATAGTAATATTATAGTATTAGACGACGGTCCAAAAATAGACCTTACACGGGATACGACGGGGAAAAAGTGAGGAAAAGTGATGTAAATGAGAGAAATTAATTAAAAAAAAAAGAAAATTAAAAAAATAGTGTCCACGAATTTTTTTGTGTCTATCTCTCTCTTGTTTGGACCATACATCAAAACCTTGTGATTAAAGATGCTCTAGGTTGCAAAAAATCAGCCAACCAACATTAAAAAATAAATAAATAAATAAAAATAAGTCCAGTAGAAAACCAACCATCTCATCATCGATAACTTGTTTCCATCTCGCCATCCTCGAGCAAATTGACACATTAAGCTGTAAATTTTCTATGGAGTCTGTTGGACACCATATAGATTATGTGGCAGGATTTCATTAGACACATAAGGGGACTCATTTCCCAATGTGTCTAATGAGATCCTGCCACATCTATTAGACATCATAAGAGGGTGT